>WBNO01007147.1:6760-23229 GCA_013400575.1 Peucedramus taeniatus | reverse complement strand
GTTGGGGGAGGGGGGATGAAGCCCCCTGGGCTCAAGGCTTTATTTATTTGCTATTTATTGCAGTTCCTTTCAGAATTGACTTTTTTTCTCTCTTTTTTTTTGTTTTTTCTGTCGAAATAAATAAAAAAAAAAAAACAACAAAAAAAAACCCAAACCACACCTTAAAAACCCCACTGAATTCCCAAAGTCCAGAAGTTTGAAACCATCCCTGGATTCTCCCAGATTTTGGGGGGACACGGGACCCCCCCCAGGGGAAGGAGCACGGCCACGGCCCTCCGGAATTTCCTCAATAAATCAATTTATTTAAAAGAATATGTTACAATTAATTACACTAAAGGGCTTTTCCCAACCGGGAACCCGAGGAATGGGAGCAGCTGGAAGAGGGAAAATGGGACAAGGAGTGGGGCAGGGTTTTGGTTTTGTATTATTTTGACCGATTTCTCCCTTTTTTGGGTTTTTTTTTTTGGATTAAAAAATCCACAGGAAGATCATTCAGTTCTCCTTGAGCCGTTGGGATTTGGGGGTGGTGGGAAAATTGGGATCAAAATTCGGCTTTTCCTGGGATTTTACCCAAATTGGGGGTGCTGAAGGAGATTTTTAAGGGGGATTTTGGGGATCCCAAACCTCTCCCAGTTTCCCTCCCCCATTCCTGGGTTTTCCAGGCTCGGGGCTCCCGAGGACAACGGAAATCCAATTAATTACAGGGATCCAATTAATGGAATTAATTCCTGGCTCTCGGCTGCTCCAGAGCCGAGGATTTGGGATTTTCCCCCCTCCAAAAAACCAAAAAATCTTCCCCCATCCCAGCTCCAGGGGGAGGAGTGGGGAAAACCCCTTCCCAAAAAGGGAATTTGGGGGAAAATCCCACTTTGGAGCAATTCTGGCACATTCCAGAGGTTGGGAATGAGGCCAGGAGGCTCCTGCTGGGTTTGGTTCCAAATATTCCCAAATCCACCCCAAACCCCGGCGGGGCCGGCTCCAGGCCAGCCCAAAACCAGGCAAAAACAGCTTTTCCAGGTGATTTTTTCCTCCCAAAACACGGAAAAATCCCACTCAAAACCAGGGAAAAATGGCTTTTCCATAATTTTTCCTTCTGGGAATTGCTCAGCTGCCAGATCCACAGAAAAATCCCGCTCAAAAGCAAGGAAAAACAGCTTTTCCACCTTATTTTTCCTCCCAAAACAGGGGAAAATCCCACTTCAAATTAGGGAAAGTATCTTTTCCAGAGGGTTTTTCCTTCTGGCCACCCAAGACATGGAAAATTCCTGCTCCAAACCAGGGAAAAAAAGGCTTTTCCAGCTTATTTTTTCCCTCCTGGGAACATCCCAGCTGAAACCAGGAAAAAATCCCATTCAAAACCAGGGAAAATGAGTTTTCCACCTTACTTTTCCCCCAGAACTATGGAAAAATCCTGCTCAAAACGAGGGAAAATGGTTTTTTCCAGGTTATTTTTCCTGCTTGGACACCCAAGTCATGGATAAAAAGTGCTCAAAAATAGGGAAAATTAGCTTTTCCAGGTTATTTTTCCTCCTGGGAGCTGCCCAGCCATTGGATCCATGGAAAAATCACACTCAAAATTAGGGAAAATTGGTTTTTTCCAGGTTTTTTTTCCTCCTGGGAGCTGCTTTTTCCATCCAGGGGCAGCTTCAGGATCCTGGAATCTCCCAGATTCCATCCCAAGGAACCAGGCACACCCAAATCCCTGGGAAAACACCCCAAAAAATGGGAATACGAATCCATGAGCGGGATCCTTGTGCCAGGAGAGGCATTTCCTTGGGATTTTACTCATTTTGGACGTTTTTCCTGTTTTTTTTTTAACTGTAGTGATTAAAAAAAACGGATTGGGAGGAGAAATGGGTGGAAAATCCTTTTAAAAAGCTGCTGCCACCTCGTGGGATTTTAAAGGAATTATTCCCACGGATGCCCAAGCAGGAATTGAACATTCCCAGGGCTTTTTCCTGCTTTTTTTCCCCCCTATTTTTCCACATCTGACCCAGCAGAAACAACAATTTCTTAATTCCAGCTGTAAAAAAAAAAAAATCCCAAAATTCCCAGCCTGGAGCTGGATCTGAGTGGGAAAAAGGAGCCCCCTCAGGTGGCTATTCCCAGTTTTTTTTTTGTTTTTTTTCCTCTGGAATTCCATAAAGATGACGGGCACGAATGGATTTGGAATTAATGAGATTTAGTTTAGGGGGGGGCTTTAATACAATAATGGATTTTTTGGGATTCCTGGAAAAGCTCCCGGGGTTAAGTGGCCGCGTCCCTTTGCTGTGACCTGACCAGCTGGAAAAGGTTCTGGAAAAGAAGGAAAAGGGGACAAGGTGAAGGGGGCAGAACCCTGGGATCCCACTGGGAAAATGGGGGGGATTTGTGGCAAAGTGGGATTGAGGAGAGGCTGGGAATGGCTCAGATCCCAGCTGGGGCTTCCACACACCTGGAGTGTCCCCACCCCGATCCCAACCCCAATTTCAATTCCAATTCCAATCTTAACCCAAATTTCAATTCCAATCCCAATGCTGATCCCGATCCCAATCCCAATTTAATTTCCAATCCCAATGCCAATTCCAATCCAAATCTCAATTTAAATTCCAATGCCAATCCCAATGTAATTTTCCAATTCCAATGCCAATCCCAATACCAATTTACATTTAAATTCCAATTGCAAACCCAGTGCCAATTCCAATCTAAATCCCAATGCTAACTCCAACTTAAATTCCAATGCCAATCCAAATTTAAATCCCAATCCCAATTTAAATTCCAATGCCAATCCCAATTCCAATTTAAATTCCAATTCCAATTCCAATTTATATCTAAATTCCAATTCCAATCCCAGCGCCAATTCCAGTCTAAATCCCAATTCCAATCCCAATTTAAATCCCAATTCCAATTTAAATTCCAATTCCAATTCCAATTTATATCTAAATTCCAATTCCAATCCCAGTTTAAATCCCAATTTAAATCCCAATGCCAATTTAAATTCCAATTCCAAATGCAATTCCAATTCAAATTCCAATGCCAATGCCAGTTCTAATCTCAATCCCAATTCCAATTTAAATTCCAATTCGAATTTCAATTCCAATTTAGATTCCAATTTCAATTCCAATCCCAATTCCAATTCCAATTTCAATCCCAATTCAAAATTCTCCTTAAAGCAGGAGGAGGAGGGAAATGGGATGGAGAAGGAAGGCTCTTCCCAGATTTATCCTGGCCATTCCCAGCTTTCCAAGGTTTTTCCCAGATTTATCCCAGGTCATTCCCAGCTCCAGGAGCCTTTTCCCAACACCTGCAGCTCCTTTTTCCAGCTGCTCCATGAAACCTTCCCCACCTCCAGAGCTCCTCCCCCTGCTTTTCCCCATCCTGGGATTATCCAGTCAATCCCTGTGGAATTATGGACCAGGAGAAGCATTTCCCACTGAAAGCCACCTGGGAAAGGGAAAAGTTTGGAATTCTCACCTCCTTCCTCCACTTGAGCTCGCAGAACACTCGCTCGAAGCACTCGTGCATGTAATTGAACTGCCAGGGAAAAACGGGAATCAGGGAAAATCCAGGAGATCCAGGGGAGGGAGGAGATCCTGAGGGGAACTGGGAGTGCTGGGCAGGAGCCAGGAGCTCCAGGGAGGAACTGGGAGCTCCAGACAGGAATCAGGAATTCCAGAAATGAGCCAGGAGCTCCTGGTTCCTGTTTGGAGGTTCTGGATCCAGCAGCTCCAGGGAGGAACCAGGAGCTCCAGACAAGAATCAGGAATTCCAGGGAAAAGCCAGAGACTCCAGGGAGGATCCAGCAGCTCCAGATGGGAATCAGGAATTCCAGAAATGAGCCAGGAGCTCCTGGTTCTTGTTTGGAACTTCTGGATCCATCAGCTCCAGGGAAAAGCCAGGAGCTCCAGGTAAAAACCAGGAATTCCAAACAGGAGCCAGCAGCTCCAGAGGGGTTCTGAGGAATTCCAGGTGAGATTTGAGGGAATTCTGGGCGGGGTTTGAGGAATTCTGGATGGGATTTAAGGGAATTCTGGGCGGGGTTTAAGGGAATTCTGGGCGGGGTTTGAGGGAACTCCAGGTGGGATTTGAGGGAATTCTGGGTGGGACTGGGACACTCACGATCCCATTTCCAAGGGAATTCTGGGTGGGATTTGAGGGAATTGTGGGCAGGATTTGGACTCTCACACATCCCATTCCCGAGGCAATTCTGGGTGGGATTTGAGGGAATTCCAGGCGGGGTTTGAAGGAATTCTGGGCGGGGTTTGAAGGAATTCCGGGCGGGGTTTGAAGGAATTCCGGGCGGGGTTTGAGGGAATTCTGGGTGGGGTTTGAAGGAATTCTGGGCGGGGTTTGAAGGAATTTTGGGCGGGGTTTGAAGGAATTCTGGGTGGGGTTTGAAGGAATTTTGGGCGGGGTTTGAAGGAATTTTGGGCGGGGTTTGAAGGAATTCTGGGTGGGGTTTAAGGGAATTCTGGGCAGGGTTTGAGAGGAACCAGGTGGGATTTGAGGGAATTCCAGGCGGGGTTTGGGGGCATTCCGGGCAGGATTAGGACAGGGCCACTCACGTAGGGGGTGAAGATCTTGACCCAGCGCGGTTTCTTCTCGGCGCGCGCGTACTCGAAGCAGAAGGCCATGCCCTCCTCGTCCGTGTCCCAGCGCTGCATCTCCTCCCACTCGAAGGCGATCACCTGGTTCTGCAGAATTCCCAAGCCCAGGTGAGCCGGGAACAGCCCCGGATCCGGGCAGGGGAGTGAGGGAGCCTCTGGGATCAGCAGGATCGGGGTGGTTCAGGGGGTGAGGGGAAATGGAGGATTTGGCTCAGGTTTAGCACAGGGAGGATTCCTGGAGTTATCCTGAGCTGCCCTTCCCAAATTCCAGCAGGGAGCTCCAGGAGATTTCAGGGATTTGGGGGCATGGGGCAGGGGCATGTCCGAAGGTGTGAGGTCAGCGATGATCCCAGAGTAAATTCCAGGGAATTGGGATGATCCCAGGGATTTGGGAACACAGTCCAGGTGCAAACCAAGGTGTAAAGTCAGGGGTAATCTCAAGGATGCCAGGGATGATCCCAGCACAGCCTCCAGGGATTTGGGAATAGAGTCCAGGTGCAAATCCAAAGGTGTCTGATTGGGGATAATCTCCAGGGATTTGGGGACAAGGGACAGGTGCAAATCCAAGTTCTGAGGTCAGGGATGATCCCAGGGATTCAGGAACACAGTCCAGGTGCAAATCAAGGTGGGAGACTAAGGATGATCCCAGGGATTTGGGAACACAATGACAGCACAAATCAAGGTGTGAGGCTGGGGATGATGCCAGGGATTTGGGAACAGGGTGATGCTGTAAAACCCAGGCTGTGAGCTCGGGGACAATCCCAGGGATTTGGGAATAGGGTGATGGTGTAAAACCCAGGCTGTGAGGCTGGGGACAATCCCAGGGATTTGGGAACAGGGTGCTGGTGTAAAACCCATGGTGTGAGCTCAGGGACAATCCCAGGGAGCTGGGGTGACCCCAGGGATTTGGGAACAGAGTGAGGGTGTAAAACCCAGGTTGCGAGCTTGGGGACAATCCCAGGGATTTGGGAACAGGGTGATGCTGTAAAACCCAGGCTGTGAGCTTGGGGACAATCCCAGGGAGCTGGGGTGACCCCAGGGATTTGGGAAAAGGGTGATGCTGTAAAACCCAGGCTGTGAGCTCGGGGACAATCCCAGGGATTTGGGAACAGGGTGATGCTGTAAAACCCAGGCTGTGAGCTCGGGGACAATCCCAGGGATTTGGGAATAGGGTGATGCTGTAAAACCCAGGCTGTGAGCTTGGGGACAATCCCAGGGAGCTGGGGTGACCCCAGGGATTTGGGAAAAGGGTGATGCTGTAAAACCCAGGCTGTGAGCTCGGGGACAATCCCAGGGATTTGGGAACAGGGTGATGCTGTAAAACCCAGGCTGTGAGCTCGGGGACAATCCCAGGGATTTGGGAACAGGGTGATGCTGTAAAACCCAGGCTGTGAGCTCGGGGACAATCCCAGGGATTTGGGAACAGGGTGATGCTGTAAAACCCAGGCTGTGAGCTCGGGGACAATCCCAGGGATTTGGGAACAGGGTGATGCTGTAAAACCCAGGCTGTGAGCTCGGGGACAATCCCAGGGATTTGGGAACAGGGTGATGCTGTAAAACCCAGGCTGTGAGCTCGGGGACAATCCCAGGGATTTGGGAACAGGGTGATGCTGTAAAACCCAGGCTGTGAGCTCGGGGACAATCCCAGGGATTTGGGAACAGGGTGATGCTGTAAAACCCAGGCTGTGAGCTCGGGGACAATCCCAGGGATTTGGGAACAGGGTGATGCTGTAAAACCCAGGCTGTGAGCTCGGGGACAATCCCAGGGATTTGGGAACAGGGTGATGCTGTAAAACCCAGGCTGTGAGCTCGGGGACAATCCCAGGGATTTGGGAATAGGGTGATGGTGTAAAACCCAGGCTGTGAGGCTGGGGACAATCCCAGGGATTTGGGAACAGGGTGCTGGTGTAAAACCCATGGTGTGAGCTTGGGGACAATCCCAGGGAGCTGGGGTGAGCGCAGGGATTCGGGAGGGCACAGGTGCAGGGCTGTGGGGTCGGGGATGGGCTGGAATTCCCAGGAATACCTCGAGCTGGCCCTCCTCGGTGCAGGCGTGCAGTTTGAAGTGGCGGATGCTGATGGCTGAGATGACGTGGCCCTTGCGCCGCGAGTCGCACGAGCAGTGCGGGAACGTGATCTCGTTGTAGCCCTCGCACGTCCGCAGCATGTTCAGGTACTGGGGGAACAGCGGGCTCAGCGGGGTGCCAGGGGGGCCACCAGGGTGCCAGGGGGTCAGCAGGGTGTCAGCAAGGTGCCAGGGTGCCAGGGAATTTACTGGGATCTCAGGGAGTCACTGGGATCTCAGGGAGTCACCAGGATGCCAGGGGGTCACTGGGTCTCAGGGAATTCACTGAGATCTCAGGGGGTCACTGGGATGCCAGGGAGTAACTGGGACCTCAGAGATTGCACCAGCATGCCAGGAGGACACTGGGATGCCAGGGAATCACTGGATCTCAGGGAATTCACGAGGATCTCAGGGGTTCACCGGGATGCCAGGGAGTCACCAGGGTCCCAGGGAGTCACCAGGGTCCCAGGGAATGCACCAGGGTCCCAGGGGTTCACTGGGATCCCAGGGGGTCACTGGGGTGCCAGGGGGTCACTGGATCTCAGCGAGTCACCGGGATGCCAGGGGGACACCAGGATGCCAGGGAGTCACCGGGATCCCAGGGAATGCACCAGGATGCCAGGGGGTCACAAGGGTCCCAGGGAGTCACCAGGATGCCAGGGAGTCACTGGGATCCCAGGGAATGCACCAGGATGCCAGGGAGTCACTGGGATCTCTCTCAGGGAGTCACTGGGATCCCAGGGAATGCACCAGGATGCCAGGGAGTCACTGGGATCTCAGGGAATTCACCAGGGTCCCAGGGGGTCACTGGGATCTCAGGGAATGCACAGGGATTCCAGGGATTCACAGGGATCCCAAGAGGTCACCAGGATCTCAGGGAATTCAGTGGGATTCCAGGGAATTCACCAACATTCCAGGGGTTCAGTGGGATTTCAGGATTCACCGGGATGCTGGGGAATTCACCGGGATTTTGGGAGTCACCAGGATTCCAGGGAGTCACTGGGATTTGGACACGGGCAGGGATTCCACAGGGACATTTCAGGGATTCCATGGGGACATTCCAGGGATTCACCAGGATTCCAGGGAATTCACTCACCATGACCATCTTCCTCTGCTCACAGAGCTTCTGGAGCTGGTAGGATTTCTCCTCGGCTTTGATGTAGCCTTTCTTGACGTCATCAACGGCCTGAAAACAGGAGAAAAATGGGAAGAATCTGGGAAAAATCCGGGATTTGGGATGGGAGGAGGAGGAGCCACCTCATGCTTCACCCTCAGGGACCTGTGGGACCTTGGGGTGGCCGGAGAACCTTGGGGTGCCTCAATCCCATAAAAACAACCAAAACCCCATCCCACCTTGGGATCAACTATGGGACCCAACAACCCCATGAGGAGTTTTCCCAAGCCAAAAGGGCATTCCAAAGGAATTCCAGGTGGGAATTCCTCACCTGGGAGACTTTGGGGTGTCCTGAGAACTTCCTGCTGGGAATTCCAGGTGGGAATTCCTCACCTGAGGGACGTTGGAGTGGCCGGAGAACCTTGGGGTGCCTCAATCCCATAAAAACAACCAAAACCCCATCCCACCTTGGGATCAACTACGGGACCCAGCAGCCCCATGAGGGGTTTTCCCGAGCCAAAGGGGCATTCCAGAGGAATTCCTGCTGGGAATTCCTCACCTGGGAGACTTTGGGGTGTCCTGAGAACCTTGGGGTGCCTCAATCCCATAAAAACAACCAAAACCCCATCCCACCTTGGGATCAACTACGGGACCCAGCAGCCCCATGAGGGGTTTTCCCGAGCCAAAGGGGCACTCCAGAGGAATTCCAGGTGGGAATTCCTCACCTGAGGGACCTTGGAGTGGCCGGAGAACCTTGGGGTGCCTCAATCCCATAAAAAAAACCAAAACCCGATCCCACCTTGGGATCAACTATGAGACCCAACAGCCCCATGAGGGGTTTTTCCGAGCCAAAGGGGCATTCCAAAGGAATTCCAGGCGGGAATTCCATACCTGGTGGAAGAAGTAGGCGACGGCCAGGTCGTTGTCGTTGAGCAGCGCCTCCTCCTCGGTGGTGAAGAGCCACTTGCGTAGGGTCAGGCACGTCCCCGGCACGGCCGAGGTGTAATTCTGCACGTAGAGCTTGTGGGGGAACTCGTTGGGAGCCAACTTCCGCACTGGGATGGGCCCGGGAGATCCCGGAGAGACCACGGAATGGCGGGGTCAGGGCGTGGGGAGGACAGGGATTCCAGGAGAGCAAAAAAAAAAATCGGTGTTAAAATGGGGTTTTCCCACAGGGAAGCGTCAAAAATGACCCCAAATCCTAAAAAAAAAATCGGTGTTACTTCCATAATGGTCCCAAATCCTTCCAGAATGGTCCCAAATCCTTCCAGAATTCTCCCCGAATCCTTCCAAAATGATCCCAAACCCTTCCAAAATGATCCCAAATCCCTCCAAAAGGCCTGGAATCTGGAGGGACATCCTGAAAATCCCAGGTGTGGTTCGGCACATAGAGTTGGAGGTGGAACTCGTTAAGAGCCATCTTCCACACTGGGAATGGCCCAGAAATCAGGGAAAAATAATGGAAAAATCATGGAATGTCAAGGTCAGCGTGTGGGAAAGACACGGATTCCAGGAGAGCCCAGAAATTGGCATTAAAAATGGGGTTTTCCCACAGGGAACCATCAAAAATTATCCCAAATCCTTCCAGAATGATGCCAAACCCCCTGGAATCTAGAGGAACATCCCAAAAATCCCAGGTGCAGTTCTGCACCTAGAGCTTGAGGGGGAACTCATTAAGAGCCAACTTCTGCGGCGGGAAAATCAGGGAAAAATCCCAGAAAAAGCCATGGAATCATCCAAAACCAGGCTGGGGCAGCCTGGGATGGCGGGAGCCATCCTTGCCCCACAAATTCCACAATCCCACCCTAAGGATGTGTAGATCCCCCTCCATTCCCATTTTTCCCATTTTTTTTTCCCCTAAATCCCGCGGAATTCCGGGCTCACCGAAGGAGTGGTTGATGACCTCGAAGAGGGCGAAGTAGTTGGCGGTGACGCTGTCCATGCCCACCTTGGCAGCCACCGCCTGGAAAACGCCGGGAAAACGGGATCAGCGCCAGCCGGGCATTCCCGGGAATTCCCTGACCACGGAAAACCCCGTTGGAACTCTGCCAGCAGAACCAGGCCAGCTCTTCATTCCCGCTTTGCTCCCCGATTCCCGGGGATTTCGAGGTTGTGGTGTCTCCACAATTCCAGCCTGGATTCCCCCAGGGAAAAGGAGTGGGAAATTCCTGTCTGGGATCATCCCACGGCCAAAACTCGGCGTGGAATTCCATGGGCTGTGTCCTGAACACACCCAAATCCCGTTTATCCACAGAATTCTGGAATTCCTACCTTTTTCCAGCAGAATTTTCAGCTCCTTTTCCCTGTAAAATAACACAGGGGCTGCCCTGTGTTATTTTACTCCCCATAATCCATGGACCCAGTGGATCCCAATCCTCAAAAAATGGGGGAAAATCCAGGTGGGAAAAGAGGAAATTCCAGGTGGGAAAGAGGAAAATCCATGTGGACGAAAGGAAAATCCAGGTAGCAAAAAGGAAAATCCAAGTGGGAAAGGAAAACTGAGGTGAGGGGAAGGAAATTCCAGGTGGGAAATCAGGAAAATCCAGGTGGGGGTGGGGAAATCGAGTTAAGGGGATGGAAATTCCCAGTGGGAAGGGCAATTCCAGGTGGGAATGGGCTCACCTGGTACACCTGGTCCGTGGTGCTGTTCTTCTTCACCCTCACTGTCACCGTGGTGACGTCCGGGAGCGCCACCCGCAGCTCCACGTCGGAGACGCCGTTGTAATTCTGGGAAAAAGGGAAGGGAAAATTCCCAAAAAATCAGGAAATCCCGGTTTTCCAGCCATTTGTGATCCCCCAATATCCCCCAGTGGGAATTCAGTGCGGGAGGAGGGATGGGGTTGGATTCTTCTCCTGAGGGACAGGATGAGGGAAGTCCAGGTGGGATATTTGGGAAAATTCCACTATGGAATTCCTTCAGCCCTTCGTGGTCAGCACTGCCCAGGGCACTGTGGAATTGCCATCCTGGGAATTGTCCCAAATTGGGGCTTTGGGACCAATTCACACTCTGGAATTCCCAGCATGTTCCCTAGACCCCAAAAGATTGTGGGGTTTGAAGGAATTCTGGGAGGTTGGGGTGCCTCAATCCCATTAAAAATGGGCAGAATTGTCCCCAAAATCCATGGATGTGGCACCTGGGGACAGGGATCAGGGGTGGCCTGGGGGACACGTGGATATGAGGAGCTCAGACAGCTTGTCCATGATTCCATGGAAGATTTTTTTTCCCCACAGAATTCTGTTGGACCAATTCTCAATCCCACCAAAAACGGCTGGAATTGTCCCAAAACCCCATGGATGTGGCACTTGGGGACAGGGATCAGGGGTGGCCTTGGGCGATGGTTGGACAGGAGGGGTTTTCCCACCTTGGCGATTCCATGGAAGGGTTTTTTCCATGGAATTCCGCGGGATGACGTCACCCACCTCGTCCGACTCCGACAGGAATTCCTGCATGATGTCGCTCTCGCCGATGACCCGGATGGAGCACACTGTGGGACACATGGAATGCCACCAGGACCTGGGAATGTCCCCTCCAGGGACAGCCCAGAAACCCTTTCCCATCATCTCGACTCATCCTGAGGGGAATTCCTGCACCTGGGTCACCTCCTGTCCCCAGTGCCACCGTTAACCCCATGTTCTCCATGTCCTGGTGTCTCTCATGGATCCAGACCTTCTCCAAGGTGTACCAGACCCAGGAGTGTCCCCTTGGTCACCTGGATCACCTCTGTCACTTCCTGCCCTCCCTGGGTCACCTCTGTCAGCTCCTGTCCCCATGGTCACAGTTAACCCCATGTTCTCCATGTCCTGGTGTCCCTCATGGATCCAGAACCTCTCCAAGGTGGATCAACCCAAAAATCCCACCCAGCCACCCCAAACCTTCCAGAGCAAACCCACAAATGGACCAGGATTTCCTCTGGGAATGCCAGTGAGGGGTTTTGGGATGAGGGGTTTTAGGCTGAGGGGTTTGGGGTGAGGGATTCTGGGATAAAGAGGAATTTTGGGGTGAGGGATTTTGGGGTGTGGGATTGGGGTGAGGAGGGATTTTGGGGTGAGGAGGGATTTTGGGATAAGGATGAATTTTGAGATGAGGGATTTTGGGATGAGGAGGGATTTTGGGGTGAGGGATTGGGGTGAGGAGGGATTTTGGGCTGAAGATGGATTTAGGGATGAGAAGGGATTTTGGGGTGAGGAGAGATTTTGGGGTGAGGACAAATTTTGAGATGAGGGATTTTGGGGTGAGGAGAGATTTTGGGGTGAGGAGGGATTTTGGGCTGAAAATGGATTTAGGGACGAGGAGGGATTTTGGAGTGGGGGACTGGGGTGAGGAGGGATTTTGGTGTGAGGAGGAATTTTGGGCTGAAAATGGATTTAGGGACGAGGAGAGATTTTGGAGCTCAGGATTGGGGTTCGGAGGGATTTTGAGCTGAGGGGTTTTGGTCTGAGGAGCGATTTAGGGACGAGGAGAGATTCTGGGGTGCGGGATTGCGGTGAGGAGGGATTTTGGGCTGAGGATGGATTTTGAGCTGAGGGGTTTTGGTCTGAGGAGGGATTTGGGGGATGAGGAGGGATTCTGGGAGCACCTCACCCTTCTCCAGGTACTCCTCCAGGCCCCTCCTGCGGGCGTCCAGCTGCTGCTCGGACAGTGAGAACGGCCACTTGCCCGGCAGGCGCGGGAAGGTGAAGTTGGCGAATTCCCGCTTCAGGTTCTGGTGCAGGATGGCGAATTCCCGGTAGCGCTTGGAGCACAGCTGCCGCCCGGCCATGTAAACGTTGTACACCTGGGGAGAGACCCCAAAATTCCCAAATGTTCCCCAGTGTTCCCCACAGCTCGGCCGTGACCTCCTGGAGAGAGAGGTTTGGGGAAAGCACTGAGCCTGGAGATGGGGGGTGTCCCTGCTGACCCCGGTATTCCAGGGCCTCAGGAATCCCAAATCTTGGGGTTCAGGGTCATGGATACTTGCCATGAGACACTGAGAGGTCCCAAACTCCCCACATTCCATCCACAGCCCCAAAACTTGGGATTCGGGATCGTGGATACTTCCCATGACAAACTGAGAGATCCCAAACTTCCCACCCAAAGCTCCAAAATCCTGGGATTCAGGTTCCTGGCTCCCTCCCACAAGACACTGAGAGATCCCAAACTTCCCACGGTCCACCCAAAGCTCCAAATCCTGGGATTCAGGCTCTTGGCTCCCTCCCTTTGAGATACTGAGAGATCCCAAACTCCCCATGTTCCATCCGCAGCCCCAAAAGTCAGGATCTGGGATCATGGATACTTCCCATGGGACACTGAGGGATCCCAAACTGCTCATGTTGCAACTTAAGTCCCAGGTTATGGGATTTTAGGCCAAATCCTACTCTAGGATTTCAGCATTCCTATATTCCAACCTTCTAGTATTCCAATATTCCAACAGCCCTGTATTCCTACTTTCAATATCTCAACATTCCCCATATCATAACAGTCCAACACTCCTATATTTCAACAACCCTACATTTCAACCCCGCTACTTAGTGCAAACAAACAAAACCCCAAACCCACACATTTCCCCCCCATTCTCGGGGGGGGGGAAAAAGCCTCACCACGAACTTCTCCCCGCTCTGCTCCACGTGTTTGTAGGTGGGGATGGAGATGGGCACCGCCTGCTTCTCACTGTAATCGTAGAAGGGCGGCCCCAGCGGCTCCTCGGGCGGCTCCAGGCTCTCGGCCTCGTGCGGCGGCACCGACAGCACCGTCAGCACCAGCTCCTTCTCGCCGGCGCGGATCAGATCCACCACCTGCTTGTGCGTGGCTCCCTCCACGTTCACCCCGTTCCTAAAGGGAAAAATATCCCAAATTCCCATGGAGCAGATCCACCACCTGCTTGTGCGTGGCTCCCTCCACGTTCACCCCGTTCCTAAAGGGAAAAATATCCCAAATTCCCATGGAATTCCCATGGAGCAGATCCACCACCTGCTTGTGCATGGCTACCTCCATGTTCACCCCATTCCTAAAGGGAACAAATCCCAAATTCCCATTGAATTCCTATGGAGCAGATCCACCACCTGCCTGTGCATGGCTCCTTCTACATTCACCCCGTTCCTAAAGGGAACAAATCCTAAATTCCCATGGAATTCCCATGGAGCAGATCCACCACCTGCTTGTGCATGGCTCCCTCCACTTTCACCCCGTTCCCACATGGAAAATATCCCAAATTCCCACGGAATGACGGGGAAGGAGGCTCCTCCATCCTACAGCAGGAAGTGCCAGAACCTCCTGCTCTGGGTGGAATCAACACCCTGAGACACCCTGAACATCCCAAATCCACCCAGGCAGCTCCTCCCAGAGCTCCAGGGCCTGGATTTTGGGGAGTTCCCTCTGGAGGAACCGGGATCGCCGGGAGAGCGGATTTCCCGCCCCGATCCCGCTGCTCCCGTGAAAGGAAGGGAAATCAGAGCTATTTTGGGAATCCCGGGTTATTGTTTCCTCCTCTGGCGTGGAATTCCAGGAGTTGGGATTTTCACAGATCTGAGGAAAATGAGGGGGATTCGGGGATTTCATGCTGCCAGGACAGGGACAGGACTTTGGAATTTTGGGGTGGTTTCTGCAGCAAAAGAGGGGAATGCTGGAATATGGGAATTGAGTAATCTTGGAGTATAGAAAAATAGGGATATAAGAATATAGGGACATTGAATTTTTGGAATATTGGTGTATTGGAATATAGGAAAATAGAAATACAGCAGTGTTGGAATACTGGGATATTGCAATACTGAAATACTGGAATATCGAAACATGGGAATATTGAAATACAGAAATGCAGGAATACTAAAAAACTGAAATAGAGGAATGTTGAAATATTGGAACACAGGAATACTGAAATATAGGAATATTGAAATATTGGGATGCAAGGCTATTGGAAAATTAGAGTACTAGTATATTGAAATATTGGAAAAAAGGGCTATTGAGAAATTGAAATATTGGAATGCAGGAACACTGGATCATTGAAATATCGGGATACATAAATAGTGGAACACTGAAATATTGGGATATGTAAATACTGAAATAGGGCAGGAGCCAACCTGGCAGCCCGAGAGGACACAGTGACAAATTAAAGCCACCTCTCCTGGGAAAAAATGGATAAACCAAGAGAAAATTCCCAATCCTTCCAGCTCCCATAGGGATACCAGGGATTGGGAGACCATGAGCAAATTAACCATCATTAACCCCAGGGCTTAATTATTTCACACACCACGCCCCAGTCCTCACCTGGGACCAACCACTGAACCCCAAAATCGCAGCACCAAGCTCCAAACTGCCCTCTCATGCCAAACCCAGCCTTTTAAATGTTCCCCAAAACACTCAAAAATGAGGGAAAATTTCATCCCAGTGCCCACAAAACCCTCCTCCCTCAGCCTGGGAATGCTGCTCCCCCAACTGGCACATCCAGGTGCAAAATTCCCCCTGCTCCCAGCACTTCTCCTGCACAGGAAAATGAAAGAATCGGGAATTTGGGTCAGCTGGGACAGAGCCAAATCTCAGCTGGGATTTCTGCAGGATTCGCTGGCCACAGGCAGGTCCTGACAGCTCCTCACACCCCTTGGACTTCCAGAGCTGGCAGCAAAACATTCCTGCAGCTTGGAAATCCCTGGAATTAATCAGTAATTGGGCTTAACCGACCCGGAGCGAAGGGCGACGGTCCCCAGAGGGATCCCTGAAAACCAACCCCCACGCTGGGATCTGAGGGATTTCAGCCAAAAACAGCTGCAAAGTTTAAGGATTTTTTGGGGGGGAAGGAAGATGAGTTTCCACACAGCAGGAATATTCCCATGGGAAGGTGTTTTCTGGGTTAAAGTTACAATTTTGGGTGTTAAAAAGCAGCAGCTGGAGAACACGAGAGCCAGGAATGGGAAGGAAGTGTCTCCAGGTTGGAATCCAAGGGGTTTATCCCTAAAAATGCTCCTTTGCCCTCACCAGGATGGTCCTCACACTGAAATCCGAGGGGTTTATCCCTAAAAACGCCCTCTGCCCTTCCTAGGAGTCTCCACATTGAAAATCCACGGGTTTTATCCCTCAAAATTCCCCCCTGACCTCCCCAGGAGGGACCCCATGTTGAAATCCAAGGGTTCCCCCTTGAGAGGCTCCTGTAAGACCCCTCCAAAACCCCCAGCGAGGGTTGGGGGGCTCAGTCTGGGCTCAGCTCCCCTCCTCAGGACCCCCCAAATTCTCCTCAAGTGCTGGGGGCTCATGACACCCTCAGCAAGGGAACCCTCAGCCCTCTCAGGACCCCCCAAAACTCCCTCAAACCTCACCACACCCTCAGCAAGGGACCCTCAGCCCCCCCCCCCCCCCCCCCCCCCAAATTCCCACAAAGGGTCGGGGGTCTCATGACACCCTCACCAAGGGACCTTCAGCCCCCTCAAGACCCCCAGATCCCCTCCAAGGGTCGGGGGTCTCACCCCCCCCCCTCATGACACCCTCACCAGGAGACCCTCAGGACCCCCAACACCCCCAAAACCTCACCAAAGGGCGCTCAGCCCCCTCAGGATTCCCCCCAAACCCCCAGCAAGGGCCGGCGGTCTCAGTCGCTCCTCATCACACGACCCTCAGCCCCCTCACGACCCCCCAAATCCCCCCAGGGCCGAGGTTCTACATTCCCCTCATGACACCCATGCCAAAGGCTCCTCAGAGCCCCCTCAGCACCCCCAATATCGCACCAAGGGCTCAGTGTCC
>WBNO01007146.1:5051-131715 GCA_013400575.1 Peucedramus taeniatus | reverse complement strand
ATAATAATAGCAGCATATTGCCAATGGAGCTAATATGTAAAAGTCTAAATTGTATTAACTAGTACAAATTGAAGGAAATATTCAGCTGGAACATGAAAACAAATCATGACTAACAATACATAATTAAAAATAGTCTGAAGTATTGTAATATCATTCTTCTATATAAAACACTGATGCAAAATTTTTACTGCCCTCCACCAGCATCCCTAGGAATTCAGGATGGAATGATCTCCCTTCATCATCAGGGAGCTCTTGTCTTTGGACAACAGAGATGATTATTGATACTTTCTGAAAGCAGAAATTGCTGAATGTAAAACTGACTGATGGGCTTGATAATTGCTGTTTTCCAAGTACAAGATATTATACACCCACTCCTCTCCCTCTCAATTTACTGGGAAAATCTCTGAAAATCACAAGTCAGATGTTTATTTTGTTCTAAAGCAAATTCCTGGATTCTTGTCACTATGTCTCCATTATTTTCCAGGTTAAATTTTATTCATTTGCCTATGTGCCTATCACCTTTTAAGATAATAAGGTGCTACTTAATCTTCACTGTGGTAAAACAAAGCAGCTTTTGTTTTGTACAAGAAAAGATCTTTTGTATGGTTCTCTTCAGTTTGAAAGGGCAACACAATGTGACAGCACCAGAAATGCAACATAATTGTGCAGCCCTGTCTTCAAACTCCTTTCCAAGTTGGGATTCTCTGACTTTTCCAATGTCAGGCCTCAGCCATCTATCAATTTCTATCTGATAGCTGGGCAGCCAGGATTTCTGAGAAATATTATCTCAATAGTATTTATGTTTGGATAAAAAGCAGGCTGGCATGAAAAAGGAAGATCTTGTGATAATTTCAGATTGTGAGTTGAGGCGTGGGTAAACAGCATGTTATACTGCATTTGTAGAGAAAGGAGAACCACATTATTGTGGATTAAAGCTGCTTCATGGCTGTCATATTAAACATTTCATTATCAATTCCAAAGTCACCTTCCTAATTTCTTTCAGGAAAGAAATACAGGAGTAATGCTTTTTTTAAAGGCTCAAAAGGCTGAGTGAAAAATGCCATATTTCTCATCTCTAAAAGTCAGTAATGACCTGTATATTCTCAACAGTGAATATACAGAGGTAGACCTCTGAGTTACAAAGGCTGTATCTTGGATTTGTTTGCATAAGACAAGTCAGTTTTTGCTTCCAGCTCAAAATGGATTCATGTAGGTTGTGCTTAAGGAAATCTCAGTCAAGGAATATGCACAGAGAGTGAATGTCACAAATGTTATGCAAAACACCCTGGCATAGCCAAGGGAATTACAAAGATCTAAATCACAATTTAGTATTTCACTTGCTGCATCGTGTCATGACTAACTTCTACAAAACAAAAGAGTCCAAAATTTACAAAGGGTATGACCACAATCTATAGTACTTTAAGCAACTGTGTTGGGTTTTTTTTAAATAAAAGAAATAAACATATTTATATTGATGGAGAAATAATAAAAGCAGCAGGTTGGACAGAGAAAAAAAGCAGATGCACCAGCTAGTCACAGGGAGCAGTTAAGTGTTGCAGTAAGGCAGAAAAATTATAAAGAAAGGCTTCATAAAATCAAGCCTGCTCTCCTGAAATCAGTGGCTGGCCTTGTCAAAGCCAGCATTTTGCAAGTTCCCATGTGAAAGCAATCCTGGTGTGAGCAGTTTATTAGCATCACAATCTACTCCTGGGTGAAAAAACAACTTGAACCTGTATAAACTGCTTTTACACCATTAGATGGAAAAATGAAAACTATCCCTCACAAACAACTTTTCCTGCATGTACCCACCAGGGGTTTGAGTGACCAATCAATGCAGAATAACAACTTGTTACTAACCAATAAATTAATTGGCAAGAAAGCTACTGACCAATTGGAGTCACCCACAAGGTCAGTAAAACTGTATAAAAAGGAGATATGTGAATAAAGAATGGGCTTTTTCCACCATGATGAAAATGGATTGTGATTTATTCCCACAGTTAGGCCAGGCTGACAGCTTGGGATGCACTCACCTTGCCTGCTCTGCCTCTTGGCATTCAGGTGGTTGGTAGAGGACACAGCGTAGGAGGTGGAGAAGGACCTGCTCTTTGTGATTGTCATCAGAATGGAGCTGTTCCAGGAGTCAGAGCTGCCAAACCAGAGCACAAACAAGCAACATTCAACACGGGAAAAAGCCTCAGTGGCAGATCTGATGAAGTTAGGAGCTGCAGCAAGAAGTATCTGATACTGAGATAGTGCAAAGTCTGGTGAGGGAAACGACATCTTTGGGTTGGCTCAAGTGGTGTTTGTGAGGCACTCAGCACCATGTTCAGCAAAAAATATTTACAATGCAGACAGTCCAAAGCTGGACTTCCCTCAGAGCTGAGGCCTTATTTATACAAAGATGCCTTCCTTATATTGTTCTGACAGCACAAAGAGGCTCAAAAGCTGACTTGAAATAAGTTAAATTTATGTTCTCCTTTAACACCTCCTTAAAAGGGCCAGAAGTGCTAAAAATTCTCAGCAGAATTGGAAACCCAGTGTCCTCTACTGCTGGTGCCATAGCAGATACATAACAACCCTTGGGGCACTGGAGGAACTCCTCAGGAGGCTGGGGAGGACTGGAAGCATCCTGTGTGGCTGTGGTCAGTGGTGTGCCCCTTCATGCCCTAGCCAGGTGAAATGCCTGCTGCATCCCCAAAAAAATGCCCCTCTCAGACCCTGGAGACATTGGTGCAAGAGAATTGTGCTGAAGGAATCATGTCCATGTGTGTGGGGAACAGATGTCAGTCCCCTACAGCAGCATGGGTTTATGATTTTAGCCTTTGTATGCTATGGTAATTGTATGCCAGAAGAGGCCAAAATCTTCTGTACAGCAAGAAGATTGTATTTATCATCATTTTCCTGAATGACACCCATCAAATGTCAGCTTCTTGCAGGGATGCAACACTGGCTCTTGTCAAGGCTTGTGAGCTCTCCAGACAGGTCTGCCAGGAGCTCAGGCTCCACATTTCTTCTCACTGCCTCACATCCAAGTGATGAGGGGACACTCAATGCTGAAGATAGACTTTTAAAGAAGCATAGCTCCAGATGAGCTTGAAAAAAATAAACTTGAAGAAAAAAAAAAAAGCATTCTGAAAGATAAAAGCATGTGACACTGTGTTACCTCTACAAACATCTTGTTTTGGAATAGGAACTACTACCTACAAAAATACTTGCTGTTTGTCTTCATGGGCCCAAATTCTTGAAATCTGTGATGAAGTGAGGCAAAGAAAGAATACAGATGCTTTTTTAAAAAATTTGTTTGTTTTATGGTTTTGTTTTGTTTTTTTAATTGTCATTAAGAATTTAACACACTGGCCCACTGTACAGCAAAATAACCCCAATGAACCAAACCAAACCAAAAATCTCTGAACCACATTCTTTGAGTTCCTACAGAAGAATCATTCGATGTAAAAGTGGGTGAGGGAAAGAATGTGGGAGCTCTATTATTTTTCCAGTGTAATGTCTACCCAGTTCAGTGACATGGGGTTGGAAGAATACAGAATTACTAATCTCAAAGTGACAGTTACGGGGGATTTTTGCAAATAAGTGACTACAGAAATCCAGAAGTTATGTCCCACATTGTGAGGAACAAGTTGCATGTTTTGTAACTACAGAAGCTGCCACAGGACAATTCCAGTGTCAGTCTCTCTCCTCCTCTTCAACTTATAAAACTTTTCTTTCTCTGTGACCAGTGGAGCGCTTGAATTTGGTACAGGGGATGTGGCAGATAACCAAGATATAGTTTTTAATCTTCAGTTCAAAATTCTTCTCCTTGGAAGCAGATCTCTCTTGGTCTGCCAAAATTTTTAAAGCTAGACTTATAGGATTCATTTTCCCCCTTTCTGGAATACACATTGTTTCTCCTACTGTGAGAGAACTAGTGCAAACAGTAGGCCGGGAGGCTTGACAGAGCTATAATTACACAACTGGCTATGACATTAAACATAGAAAGAATTGATAGCCTGCTTAGCTGGCTCCTCATGCAGAGTTATATAACAACCACAGGAAAGGACCAACAATAATATTTAATTGCTCTCCCTCTCTCTCTGATTCCCATCTTGGGACACTTACACACTACGTGAGAGTGGGATCAACAGCATAAATCAAACGCACCCCAGGAACCACAGGTCTGTGAGTGAAGAACTTTTGCATTTGGTTACAGCTTCCTTATATTTACTTTTACTGAGACAGATGGGACTTCTCACAAAGGGAACTTTGGCTAACCACGTATTTTTCTTGCATGAGACTTTCAGGGTACTCTGCAGCCTGCCTTGAGCACCTCCACACCCTGTATGGCAGCCTCATCCATGGGACAGATTTAGGTATCCAAAGAAAGGCCAGCCTTGGAAGGGAACTACTTTTTGGGGCTGCATTCCCCCAAGCTATCTAACAGCCAACTCTGGTGATGTTGTGCCTTACAAGGTTTTCCCCCACTACCAGCACCAAATTTTGAATTTCAGAAAAGCATGTGAGTCTTCTGATGTCACAGCTCTGAATTCTCTTCTTGAATGTAGTGCTTTCATTCTGATCTTCCTTTCCCCAGGACAAAGCATGTCTCCACACTCTTTCTTCATCCACCAGCTCCAAGATGATGGCCCTTGCTGAGGTGGGGAGGGGACCTGAACTTAATTCTCACAGGGTGGTACCACAACTTGCTGCTCTTCACCTTCCTTTGAAGGCTCTGCTCCTCTCTGACTAGAACAGAAAAGTATTCACAGAGGCAGAAAGGAGGAAATCCTGTTGTAATGACACGATGTGGAGCTATTGCAACTTTTATTACAACCTCTGCAAATTCCCCAAATAAGCTGCCTTCTGGCTATCAGCAACTGAGCAGCTACACCTCTCCATTTCATAGGAGGACCACGTGCTTCATGATTCCAGCTCAGGGATCAGACCCTGAGAAGAATGAGAGATGGAGAAGTGCTTTAGGAAATGGTTTAATGACAGGACCACATCATTAGGTGTGTTCTTAGAAATAGCTGGGTTAATTGTTGCAGTTTTTCTTGGCTGGGCTCTAACCACATAGGCAACCCCTGCATATCAAGAAAACTTTAATCAGATATCTTGCCTTTCTTCCAATTTTATTGGGCAGTTCTGCACTTCATTTGCATAAATAGGTATTTAAAAATTTCTTTTTCTACCCAATAATATGAATAATTTTGGCATAATCTGACAGAAAATGGGAATGCTGCTTCTTTGGCCAATCAATTTAGAGAAAAACTAAGAAGTAATTCTGACACAGTTCCAAGCCAATATTTTTGAATGCGGCACATCATCACACAGAACCAAAGAAATCTGCCCAAGGAGAAACATAAAAGAGAGAGGAGGCCATTTGTAACCTGGATGAAGAAGATTCGTGTGGTTTGATGCTGGCACTGCGGTCCCTTCTCACTGGAGCTGGCTCCAGAGTGGGCAATCCTGTGGCTGATGTTGTTGTGGTCCAGGTTGAGGACACTCGTCTCAGCAGTCCTGGAGGCAAACTTCTCCGTAAGCGCTGCGGAGAAACCAGTTCCTTACAGTTTGTACAGGCTTACAAAAAACACTTCTACACATGCAGAAACAAAACCATTTCCACTTGCTTCATTCTGTCTGACAACACCTTTAAATCTGGGTTCTCCCAGGTATTATTTGTTTCAAACACAGCCAATGCTTTAAATGCTTGGAGAGTCTGGGCCATCCTCACTATCTCCTCACTAAGTTTAAAAAAAGGTGTATATCCACAGCCCCACAGCCACAGATGTCCAACACCTGATGTGGCCAAGGGTACTTAAACAAGTTAGCAAGGCCATAAAGGTGACTGAAGCACCTGTCACAAAAGGAAAGGCTGAGGGAGCTGGAATTGCTCAGTCTGAAGAAGAGAAGTCTCAGGGTAGATCTTACCAGTGTACACAAACACCTAAATTGAGGGTGTAAAGAAGAAGGCTCCTTGCAGGGGTGCCCAGTGACAGGACAAGAGGCAGTGGAGCAAGAACTGAAGTACAAGACATTTAATTAAAATGTAGGAAAATAATTTTTACTGTGAGGAGGACTGAACACAGAGAAGTTGCCTGAAGAAGCTGTGAAGTCTACACTCATGGAGATACTGAAAACCCAACTGGACATCCTCCTGAGCAACCCAGGCTGAGCCTGGAGAAACTTCCTCCTCAATGAACTGAGAGATAAGACTGGACTAGGCAATCTCCAGATGCACTTTCAACCTCAACTACTCTGTGATTTAAACTATCATGAATCCTCACAATCAGAGATTCAAGGCAAGAAAGGCTGTAAGAAAAATAAGGCAGGGGAGCTCCAACCTTTTTTCCAGCCATTTCTGCCCAACCCAAGGATTACACACTGAAATAAAACTTTCATTCTCTGGGATGTGATGTCACAAAAAGCTTAGAGAAAGCATCACTGTTTACAGCAGATTTTTCTTGACCACCGTGCCCTTTTCTTTCATCTGACTTTTCCATTTCTCCACTTAACAGAATTTAAATGTTTTTTTCAAATTTTTGAAGGCAACGATAATAAAGGATCTTTTTTGGATCCAGATTTGTTGTTGCAGATCCTATAATTTTGTAAGCTGTTTCTCTTGTGACGTTCTCGTGAAGTGTTTATAGTTAAGAACTAAAATAAACATATCTGCAATGGAGAGCTTGGACTTTGTCAGAGTGTTAAGAAATATGAGATGGAAGACATCTGTGGTTCTGAAGCTCAAAGTTGCAGATAAATATGTTAGCACATTATCTCCTTACACAAAATGCTCAGTGTCAGACGGTTAAGGTGAAGGTCCTAAATCTGCTTTTAGACACTTTAAATAAAGACATGCAAACTATTTATTTTATGAACCATAATTCATTTAGGTCAATGAATTCTTCAATCAAATTAGTTCTCTGTAGCATTAACTCATTTCTTCATCCTTCATTTCTCTTCTCCTCATAGGCTATTATGCAACAGCAAACTAGTATCTGTTCCCTGTGTATGCTCACATGATAGCAGTGCTCTTCCACTTAACTCTTCCCCTCAGAGCCTAGGGTACAGCCATTATAGACATGGTCCCTAAAATAAACTGGAGAATGTGCTCAAAAACCTGTGAGCATCCATTTTGTACAAACAGCTGCTAAATAGGCAAATAGGGTGGCAATTATCATCACACTAAACTACAATAAAAGAATCACGAGCCTTGCAATTCAGATGCCTGGAAATGCTGGAATGAATGACTGGCTGTGCCATTTAAACTGTAAAAACATAAAAGCATTCGCCTGTGTAATGTACTCTGCCTATATTTAATTTTATAAGGGAGGATGCAGTACAAAAGCATTTTGGTTTAGTTTCAGAAATGAAATGTAAGCCTTGCAGGACAGCTAATTTGCAACAAACCTACAATTCACACTACAAATCTGATGTGCTCTTTCTAGCTGTTCACTTGATAAGTGTGGGTGGTTAACACTGGTTATTTCCTGCCTGATCCCTGAGCATTCATAAAGACATTTTTCAAGGCAGTATTATATACATATATATTTATGCTTCTGTCTTCTTTTTCTTCTCAAGACAACTTCCATGAGCTCACATTATTTCTCATACTAATGACTGTGATATTTTTGTTAGTTTGAGGGGTATGCAACAGTTTAGACTTGATCCAAAGTACCTGAAGGTCATCAGTAGAGACTTTTTCATTGACTTCTCTAGGTTTCACCCTTCTGATTAAGGGAAGGAAGAAGAGATGGCAATTCACACAAAAAGCCCATGGATCTGATA
Source organism: Peucedramus taeniatus (assembly GCA_013400575.1). NCBI lineage: Eukaryota > Metazoa > Chordata > Aves > Passeriformes > Fringillidae > Peucedramus > Peucedramus taeniatus. The sequence continues at coordinate 123,936 of WBNO01007146.1, read as the reverse complement.
GTCCAGTGATGTCCCTTTAGGGAGAGGCAGGCTCCAGCACTCACCTTGGGAATTGCTAGCTTCTCTCCTTTCTCCGGACATTCCTCCGAGTCGGAGCAGGTGTAGTTCTCACTGAAGGACACCAAGGGATTCACCCTTGGCTTGTGGATGGCCTGGAAGGTCAGCTGTGTGTTGAGCAGGTTGCTCACTGTTCTCAGCGACGTGCAGACGTTGGGGGGCAGCGAAGGATCAGCCAGAAGGTCTGTGATGAGCCCGTGTGCTTCTCCCATGACAGCGATGTCCACGGTGATGCTGGTGCCAGAAGACTAAAGAAGAGAGAAATAATGCAGGTGAGACAACACAAGTGAACAACCTGCTGGGCACTGCCTCAAGCAATGGTAAACTCTCTTCACAGCTTCTGTTAAGGTGGCTGCAGGTGGAAAAATAGTAACATGAAATAATTCTTTAAATACAGAGAGCAACGCTGAATAGATCGATCATCAGTCTGCAAAGACTTTGGAATTCCATCATATCTGATTTCACAGCTTTCACCATCTGCAGCTGACTCAACCCATCTGAATAAATTGTTCAGGCTCCCTGTGGAGACATGGTCAATAGCCAGGCCTATTTGCACAAACAGTTTTGGAGACATGGCTTAGGATGGGAAACTCTCCTGAGAGATGCCTGAGTACTAACTACAGAACAACTAATCTAGAACAACTAATGTTCAGTGCTTAGGCCTAGATTAATGAAATTAATCCCAAACATATACTGAGATTAGTTAAAGATTTCCTGCAACTAAATTATTCTGGTATGGTAGCAACAACATTCTTTTCCAAGCAGTTGCATACTGGGCAGCTATACTGAAACTGAAATGGAGTAAAACATGGATTTTTTTAAACATTAAAACAAAAACAAACAAAAAGAAGTTGTCAAATCTGTGAATTGACCGCTACATACAATTGCAAAGGTCTGAGGATCTTTAAACTCTAATAAAGAACAATGAGACTTGGATGCACACAGAAGTAAAACACCTAAAAGGGCAGAAGGCATATGGGATTTCAATGCAGAAGTGACATTTCAGCCTCAGTAGCTGATGCACCAAAACCCACCATAAATTCTGCATGTAATTGGTGTTTCAAAGCACTCCAGGAGTGCCCATTTTGCCTTTGTTGTGTCTCTGACACATAAGCTCAGTCCTGCTGCTTCTGTTTGGGGCTTAGCAGGTGTACGTGCAGTTTCCCAGAGAGACCATTGCAGCAGATTTTGTACTAATTTGCTTTCATGTATTTCTTAGGAAAAGCTAAAATACATAGTTTGCTAAATGGGGAAGTTATGTCTGTGAAAAGAATGTACAAGTTACTTGGAGTGGCAGGCAAAGAGCATGGAGAATTGGTCAGACTTGGAAGGAGAGTGATTAAAGCCCCAGCCAGGGATGACTCATCAGCGACAGCATTCATGGACCTCAAAACACAAAGAACAGAGTTACAAACTTGACACTGCTTCATTCTCAGAAAAGGCTTTACAGGCAATCAAAAAGCATTTCTGAGGAAAGTGATATATTAGTTAAGTATAGCTAAAATCTCTTCCTTCTGTCTTCCCAGTTGCATAACGTGGACATCAGGCCCTTGGCAAATAGATGCTTCACTCCACTGATCCCTTCCTCATGTCCTGCTTCTTCCTAAGACTGAGGTAAGCTGCAGGACCAGAAGATAGGCTTCACTCACCATGCTCTCCTGCAGCTAGAAAACCAGCCTCTTCCCACATTTCTTTGCCATGATATGAAATAACATACATCAGAAACTGCTCAATCTACTGGAGTGCTATTTCATCCTACTGAAAAATATTAATGCCTGAATTTAACTTAATGGCTCTTTTATTGCTTAACATCTCAGGAGTGCATGCAAAAGATTCTGGCAGATGCTAAAGAAAATTCTTAAATTAAAGGACAAGGCTTGGGATGGGAGTCATTAATTATCTATCTTAACCTGAGTCATGGCAAAGGGACCAAAGGGGTGTGAGGCAGAATACATCACTCAAAATGTGACAGAAGCCTCATATTTTCAGCAAAACTGTGTCATCTACAGCTTGAAATTCTATTAAGCCTGGAGCCTGGAGTAGTTGACAATCAGAGGCAGAGACTAATACTTCTGTGAAGTAAACAAGTCTGACTCAGCAGGCTATAAGCAGAGGTTGTCCACAGCAGCACTGATATTCTGCAAAGCAGCCAGCATTGTTCTCCATGATTAGTACCAACTGGGGAGAGGGAGAGCCCTTCTCCATGGTGGATTTCTGCCACAGGGCCTCCAACTCCCTGTGTTGACATGTGTGTTGGTGACCCCTGCCTTAACTCTGAGACCCAGCAGGTTTGTCCCAAGCAAAAGCCAGGCTGTGATGAGTTATGTGAGTCAAGAAGTAAGAGTGGTTCATCTGTCTCAGGGTCAGTTTAGAGCATGATCAGACTAGTCTGGGCAGGTAAAATTACAGGTACTTCAATTATTATTTCCTAAAATTATTACAAATTGAATGCATGAGAACATTTAAAAATATTTTGCTTTTCAGAGTCTCTATTAAAAAAACAGTAGAGAACTGCATGTGATTTGCAGGCCATTATTCAGAAAGTAGATGAGGATGTGTTTCCCTAAAGGACAAGGAAACCTAGAATTTAGTGTAAATCACTATGATGTTGTGAAAGCAAGAGAGTAAACTGGTGAAAATCTGAGTTTAATGTAATCACATATATGCATATGTATTGTATATATGCACATACACACAGATGCACACAAATATATATGCAGGATCTTCTTTTAGGGCAAAATGCAGACAAAATCCACGCTCAGTCTTTGTAAGTTGTTTTCTACTAACGTGCATAGCCCCTGCATGAACTAATTTGGATTCTTTCCAAACCACTTTACTCATTGAAGCTCCAAGGCTGGATGCTTGGGAATAGTGGCATGAACGTTTGCAAACCCTAACAAACAACTAATTTGATAAAAGAAAACAAAACAATGAGGAGCTAAGATAAGGCAAACTTAATTTCACAATGGTCAGTGTTCATTTGCTCATCTATGCCAATAATTGTGACTGCAGCTCCCTCCCATGAATTTTGGATAAGACTGGCTTGCTCTTCATTTTGTGACTTCATTCCAGCCCTGATTTCAGCAATGTCATGCAGTGACTAAAACTGAAATGCTCTGGGGCATGAGAATGGGAAAGCAAACAGGCTGGGAACAAAAGCAAAACTAAACAGGCTCATTTTTAACTAAGATAAGAAGAAAAAATAATTCCTTACAATGATGAAAAAAGCTGGTTTAGGCCACAGTTGCATCTGGAATTCCTAAGTGGGCCCAAATGCACTTGCTACATGTTTTGAGGCTTCCTTTTATGTACAGAAATTAAAAAAAAACCCCAAACCTAAAACATACTGCTGCATGTGCAGGACCAAACCACAAAAGCAGCATGCCTCAGTATCACACAGATGATTTTTGTCAGGGCAGGAAACAACTGTAAGGAACACTCTTATATTCAATATGAAAACAGTATTCAGGAAAAATTTACTAATAATTTAGAATTTTTAGGTTTGAAGGATTTGTTTTGGAGTCTGCAACATGACTAGAAAAGTTTTCAAAATCTGAATAACCATCACTAGGCTTTTCTATTCCAGTCCACAAAATCCCCTTTGTTTTCATCTATTAAATTATATTATGCACAAAACTCTAAGAATAGCTTTTTACTCAGCAGGAGGAAAAAGCAGATAAAACTGTGCAGGAAAAATGAATTTGGAAAAATAGGAATAACAAATTTGTGAGCCATAAGACCCAATAGATAAATTTAGGTATGAACTACATGTGTTGGCTCACCTGGGGAGCAGATTTGACATTCATACACTTAACAGATGCCTTACCACAAAGAAAAGTCCTTTCCCTCCCCATTCATGTTTTGCATATGATTCTCATCCAGCTTAACTAAAAAACACCACTCTCTCCACCATACAAAGGGGGTGATTATCATGAAAACACAAAACCAGTCAAAACTTATTCAAGAGGAAAAAAAAAAAAAAACCAAACCAATTATCAGATAAAAACCACAATTCATTTCACACAGCCTCATGTAAGGGAGAAATAAAACCTTCATTTGCTGTGGCTTGTACAAGGAAAAGCAATGAAGGCAGAGTTGTTGGCCTTTCACCACATTACACTCAAGAACACTCTGTAAGCAAAAGAATGGGGGAGGTGAGGAGAAAAACAAAAGAAAAGGAAAGTGGCATCCAGCATATCTTCAATCTTCACACAATTACGAGCAACTATAAATCACAATTTGATATGGTTTCCTAGTCACATCATAAATGTTCAGGCCAAGCTGTCTGGAACCAAAATTAAAAGCAAATATAATTCTCCATTATTTTAATGTCCACAGAGCAATTTGAAGGATAAACATCAATTGGCTTCTATGGAAATAATGAATCATTTTAAAGGCACCACAGACTTAACTACTCCATCTTCCACTGAATGACTAAGGAAAAAAGCGTGCATGCAATTCTTTCACATTTCACTTTTCTCCATTTAAAGCTCTAGAACCAGAGTATTTTTATTTTTATTTCTCTCTCATTTTGTACTAGCTCAAGATTTCAGATTTTCTCTTCTCTGATGAGCAAAGAAGATGTTTATGAGATTTTTTTCTCCAGCTTAAGGAAGCACAGCATTCCCACTGCTCTCTGGAGGTCAACCAGCCACAGGCTCTGCAAGGCACACTCTTTGGTAGGGCTGAAAATAGCATCTGCCTGTTGTCTCATCACATTGATCAAAGAAAACCTTTCCAAGGCATCTGTCCCTGGCTTTGCTATTGAGTCTTTAAAGCTCCCAGAGCCACATAACCATAAACCAGACACTGAGGCACAAAAGATGAGCCCACAATGAAGGAAACTCCAAGTCTTGCTTGAGCCATAATGATTTGAGTTTTAATCCTGGTTCCAGGATGCTTGGGATGGCACCAGCAGAGCAAAGCAGAGCTGGCTGATAACAATTACACTGAATTCTGATCTGCAGAGCAGAAAGTGCCACATGAAGGGTGTCTGTAATGCCAGCAAGATGCCAGAGTCCAAGGATCACAGAGCAGCCAGAGGAAGTCTTTCAAAGTAGTTCTTCAAATGCAGGATCTGATGAAATGGGTCTCACTAAAGAGTCAGCTTTTTGTCCCCTCCCTGTGTTGCAGTGAGCCCTTTCCTCAGCAACAGCCCTGAGGCCATGGGGTGAGCAGGAGGCAGCCCAGCCTGGGGCTGGGTGTGCATGGTGCTGAGCAGCCTCACCAAGGGCAGGCTCTGTAATCTTACATTAAACTGCCAGTCTTCTTCTACCAAGCAAGGCCACTGATTTGGACCTCTCTCCTGTATCCCACCACTGGCTAACATAAAATTCCTAGGAAGATGGTAATCTTTGGAACCTCCTCCCATCTGCCACATTTGTTTGAAACTGCCACAGAGGAGCATGACCACATAGGACTTCTTTCTTTAGAAAACCAGGATGACAACACCACCATTCTTTAAGAAAGAGGCAGTGGTTTGAGAAGGAAATATTTTTTCCCCCCCTTCTTATAAAACCTGTGGAATGTATCACTGTCTGTAGCACACTTTGTCTGGGGAGGCAGCTGCAATCCCCACATCCTGCATCTCTACCTTAGGTGACACCACTCACAAAGCTCATAGTTACAGCTGACTAACTTTCTTCCATTACAGGATCTTTCAGTTCGTGACAGCTTTGTCAGCCAAAGAGCTCAGACTGAAACATATACTGCCAGGTATTTGTCTGGGGTGAATTATTTCAGTGTTTGAGAAAAATTGCTCAGACATTTACAAGAAGACTGTTGGAATATTTCAATCCATCCTAAAAACTCTTTGTAAACTGATACCTCTTAATCTGCAGCAGGCATTAAAGGTGCAGTAAGGCCTTTTGCTTTCCCTGCTCTGATATGTCCAGATTTGGTTGTGAAGTCCCTGGGAAAAAAGAAACCAAAGCCAGCTCTGCATGACCTCTGTGGTTTGTCAGAAACCCACCATGGAAGTGTGCTAAGTGTGCTCACCCCCACACAACTGCAGTGTCCCCATGCACTGTGCACAACATTCCAAAGGGCAAAGGATCACATTCGAGAAACAGAGAACACATTTGAGCTGTTTTGCAGTTTTGGTGCCATCTGTATTTTTCTCAGCTTTTGAGGGAGGCTATGGGTTCTTGCTTTCGGGTCACCTAGCAGGTTTTTCCAGATTTGTTACACTCACTGAAGGAAAATATCCTCGTGGTCACTAGCAATCCAAGTAACAATAAAAAGATAGATGCAGGAATAGTGTGAGGACTGGATTTGTCCAGGTTCAAGACCTAGAGACTAGGAAAGTCTGAACCCCTGTGGATGCAGGCACTGGACACAACCCAGCGCAACATAATTAAATCCCCGTCATTTATATGTGACAGAAAGGACCTCACATGAACTAACTCCACTGGTACTGACATAAAGTAGTACTAAATTTTCCACATTTCCCCCTGCCACAGTAGGGCACATCTGGAAACCCTGGAAGGCATAGGAGAAAGGGGCTGAGGGTTGTCCCCAGAGAGTGTGCTGGGTGGCACAGCATGGCAAGGGGCAAGCTGCAACAGCCATACACGTGCTCTGCCTCGGGCTCCTTGGGAAATCCCAGTGCAAGTGAAGACACACAGCCAGTTGGGATGACTTCCTACATGAGGCATGCCACGAGGAGGATCCAGGGAAAGCAGCTCCTGGAAGGAGGCGAGAGCAGGGGCTGAGCTTCCTGGCTGAGAGCCGCCGGTCACAGCTTGCAAAGCTCATGGAAACTCTGACGCCGGTATTTGATGTTCTCAGCAGAGCCCTGGGGACACGGTCACCCATTTCCAAGGGACTTTCCGTGCTATTTGGCTGCCTAAAAACATTAAAACATCACGAGTATCCAGCCCAAAGAAGTACTTGATGATGCAGAGCAGATCACAGAGTCAGTCACAGTCAGGGTTGATTACTTAAAAAGTAGACGCCACTCCAACTAAACTAGGAACTTTAAAAATTATTGCTTTTAATTAAAGCACAGCAGATGGGAAAAATTAAATTCTAAATGGGACTTAAATCTGCTTTGAGTAACACAGACCGAGGAAAACAATTCTGTGCTTCAGAGGCTGTCCTCAATTGTCTTACATTATTGTTCTCCAATTTGTACATCAGATGGTCACAAATTGGAAGCTTGAAGCTGATTGTTTGTGTTCATGTGAAGAAAACAGTGACAACTGTCTTCAGCCTCAACTTGAGCTGCAGCAACACCAGCTGGGACCCAGCAGGAGTTGGGTGCTGGGTGCACACACAGTGGAGAATAAACCATCTATTAATACCTGGCGATCTTACCCGTTTGAGTTTACAGCTCCAACACGCCTGCTCAGCATGGAAAGCTATTTTAATTCTATGGTGAACAAAAACAGAGCAGCCAAATACACAGCACGAGTTAAAAAAAGATCCATTGAAAGCAATAATCGCCATTCTGCCTTTGGTGTACTAACTAATCCTCCCATATTTTCAACTTGACAGTCTCAGTTACACCAGAGCAAAGCCTAAGGAGCCACATACTGCCATATTTTCTCCCTTTCAAAGTACTTCAGGTTCTTTTGGGATGCAACTTGAGAAGCAGCATCACAATTAGCAGCAAACTGCAGAAATATGTATGAAAATGAACCCAGCTAAAGAGTTACACCCATCTCAGCCCTTCACTAGGAACTGCTGAACAGCATTAAGAAGAGCATTATCAAATATTATTAACAATGTAATGCAAATAAATGCAGCCTCTAAATGAAGACAAAAGATTGGGGGGGTGGAGTGAAGAGCTGCTACACAGGGTGTCAAATATATTTTCAATTACTAAAAAGGAGTTGCTGTAGGAGAATAAACTGGAAAAAAAAAACACCCAACCTGCTAAGGTTTTAAGAATAAGTGTTGAAAACCAGAAAAAGAAAAAATTAGAAACTAGGAAGTAGTCATCAGAGAAGCTGTAGATAAAGAGCCTTTAATGTTCAGTCTATTCTTACTGGAATTACAACAGGGATTTGGAAGTGACAGCAGGAGCCAGATGTACATCCTGGGCCATGTTTCCCATATGCTGCAGCAACAGAGCAGAAGGATCCCATGAAATTCTCCAGTGACCATAAACACTAATGATATTTAGTGGTAAATTTTTAAGAACAGGCTTTCCCTGAAGCCAAAGGCAGGCAGTGATATTCTGCACCTTTTGAAAAGGATAAATTCTCTGCCCATCAAACTCCAGTGAGAACCTCACTGCAGACAAATTGGTCCAATATCAATATTTTTTCCTTCTCCATCAGACCTTGTGCTTTGCCTTATTTCAGTTCTCCTGACTTTAAGCACTCACACTAATACCAGTTAATAGCCACTAAGTGCTAGAGATGCCTCCTCCTCTTTCTCATGACTTTATGTCACTAATGAACTCCTCTGTGAAAAGAATTAATCATTTTTCTGTAACACTTGGCTTTGGATTCTTCTTTTATGACTCATTAAAAAATAAAACTGGCTGTAGCCCTAGGGACTTACAGCCCCCAAATCCTTCATCATAGCTGCTGCAGAGCTATTATTTCTGTAAAGTACAAGCTACTAACATCTAAACCCATGACCTGCAAAAGTCACATTTAAGCATGCACTAGATGTGAAAATCCTCCCCCTCTCCCAGATTATTTATTGGCAGACTCTTCAATGAAGATCAGAACAGAGAGAAACAGTAATTCATATACAAGAAATAAAAACCACTACCCTCTACATGCCTTCTGTGATATTAAAATATTTTTTTTCACTTACCACAGATATAAACTGACAGACCAGCAAGCCCTGAGGACTGCTTTCAACCTACTTCATCCTTGACCTGCAAGGACCAACTTAAAGACACACAAGGTTAGTTTATACTGTGGGCTTATTTTGCCTTTGCTGTCACAAATAAAAAAAAAATGCCTGCTGAGATACAAGGTACACAGCTGATAACCACAGGTCAATGCCTGCATCAGATGGCCATTTTCAGCCACTGCTGCTCTGGCCTTTAATCTACACACTGGATGCTAAAGGCTCTAGGATTTTCTAAGTCATTCCAGCAATCTCTAATTTCTTCCATGTAGCTGGTGACAAATTTGTCTTGTGCACGGTTTTAATCTAAGAAAAGTCTTACTTTCAACATGTGTCTTTTAGTTTGTGAGCAGGGCTTGACTTGCACTTTAGAAAAGGAAAAATGTAAAATGCATGTAATATTCCTAATTATGACACCCTGGCTGCTTCTCAATTCTAATTAGAGATAGACCCAATCTGTACTTCTGCATCATTAGTATCTCACCATACTGAACTTTGACTTTCTGGCTCAGGGTCTGCACTATTTTATGAGGGCCAAACACTTCTGTGTTTTTGGAAAGCTTGGATTCAAATTCACATCTAAATATAACAGCACCAGCTTCTCATTTACAAAAGGCAACAGAACCATAGAGACCAGAAAACAGACACAGATCATGAAGCACTGGTGCTTATGCTGGCAACCACACTTAGACAATGATTTCTATCTCCACAGTGAGTTATGTTTTCTGCTTGGATGTGGATACTAAGGAAAAAAAAATAAACTGTGGGTTGCGCATGAGGTTTTTTTAAAATGTTAAATATCCTTGTGAAGCTGAACTTCAGTGGTTCATCTGAATCTCCTGCAGTAATGAATCAGTGATGATGCACCAGTGAGTGCAATAGAAGCACTTACTACTGCTGAGTAGCATAGGTCCTGGGAGACAGGTTAAAAGTCTTAACTGAATTTTTGTAAGGAGGTATAGAAAAGAAGTGTCAACACTCAAACCTGTTCTACCATCTAAAATCAAAGACTTTGGAAGATACATCAATAGAGAGACTTGAAATTTTAGCTCAGAACTGATCCTGTTAATTGGTGCCCACAGTATTGAGCTATTTGCTGATGAGACATAACCACATGTTTCTGCCCCAGAGCTCTCTAACACAGAGAACAGTGTGGTGTCCTCACAAAGGAGAAACAGCAGCTCAAACCAGGCTCAAGGATTCAGAGTGCACTGACAACTCTAGACAAACACAAAAAGTATTTTGTACTGACAGAAAAATTATCGGTTTTGGAATTTCTGGCGACAGAAAGGGCTTATTTTGGCTTTGCTTCAGCAATTTTAGAACAGTTTTATTAAAAGATAGGAGCAAGAAATTGTGTCAACTTCTCAAAACTTAAATCTTGGGTTTGAAAATGATGAAATAAAGCTCCTCAGTTGTTTTTTTTCCAAAATGTTATGGCTTCTCTCTGTGAAGAACAGATTGGTGACCATATTTGCATTGTTTTCTGCATTAGATTTCTGTAGAAGCTTAGTGTCTCTCTTGTGGTCAGAGGCTCATAGTTGAATTAAGTGGGATCCGTAATGGATTAGACTCTGAGATGACTTCAATATTCAGGTTTGTTAACACTGGTGACCTTAGGGAGGGTACTAAAGCAAAAGATCTCTCCCCAAAGTCAGTTTTACTTTGAGGGTTAAGCTCAGAACAACAAATATAAAAGACCAGTTTAATCACAGGAAAACACTTGACTTCATATCCTGACCTTGGTGGACAGTCATGTGCATCTCTCATCACAATGCTTTATGTAAACATATTTGTTAACAAATTGAAACAGACCACATGCTAAATTGTTTGCCATAAGGTGCTCTGGTGGATCAGCTGATGAAGCATATGGATTCTGTCTTCCTAATTCTCTAGGATCTTCCTGACTGCTTCCATCTGAGTGTTATAAGTGGCCCCAGATATCCTATTTATTCCATTAAAGTAAAAAAAATAAAGAGATAAATTGCTGATCAATTCTCTGTACACCCTCCTTCTCCTCCTAATGCATTTGAGAGACTTTTGGCAACAACATTAGGAAACAACCTTTTCTAGAAAGAAGAATCACTTCATTTAAATGATTTGTTCTTTTAATTACTGTCATTCCTAGCTAACACAGAGCAGAAAATGCATATCAATAATGCTCACTATGCAACAGGTTGGCATTTCTCCAGGAATCTGAAGACTACCCTTAATCTAAGTAAAAATTTATTTGTATCCATTTCCTCTTTTAATGGAAACTACAACTACTGTGGAGAGCAAAGCTGAAGCATTCTGTATGATGCTACAGCAAAATGAAATACCCAACCAAATTAATTATGCACAACACTTTTATCCACTTGCCCTTTTACTTTTCACTGACAGATCAAAGAAACATGTTTGATTTCCCATCAATAAAATCAAGGTGGCACAAGAAGGCAACGTGATGAGGTCCCACTTTGTTCTGCTTTTTAGGAAAGATGCCTTCAATTAGGATGGCATTTTTGGGCATGGTATAAACATGTCTTTAAGTCATAACTAACTATATAATTATCTAATTCTATACACAGCCACAGTGTACACCTTACACACATGTTAATAGCTCTGTTTAAATAAGGGAAGGGGAATTGATTGGAAAGAAATTAATTAACATTTACTTGGCCGTTTTTTTAAACAGAGAAGAAAATGCAAATCAAAAACTGTCTCTAAAGACTGTTTAATGTTTTGTATACAAAGATAACCCTATAGGCCCATGCCAGCTACAAAGAAACAAACAAGTTACAAAGAGGACTTCACATTCAACTCTGAAAACTGATTTGTGTGGGTTTGGGTATGCTTTGAAACCAGTCAAACAAGATAAAACCATGTTCTGACCCTACATAAAACTTAGGGTCTGCTTTAAGGGCTTGCTTATGTGACCACCCTTAATGCAAAACCAGGCAAAGGATGTTCCACCAAATGCACAAAACAAATTATTTTAAATAAAACCTGTCCACGGGCAGGCTTCTAACCACACACATTAACTATTTCTGCTTGTAAAATGATATTCATTTAGCTCTGTATAAGCAATTTATGAACCCACCTTTAACACAAGACAACCTTTTCTCCCTCTATCAAGCTGAGAGCCATGGAAAAGCTCACATGGATCCAGTGCAGCAGGCTGAACTCTGCTTCCCCCCAGGCAGCAGCAGCACTGGTGATGATCATTACTGACAGGACATAACGAGGGAGGAGATCAGAGAGCAGGTCTTGTGCTGGAACCCAGCCTCAGCCTGGCTCAGGAACCCAGCCAGGCAGACTGGGAGCTCCCAGGGGATGGACCAAGGGAGCCCAAAATGTCCCTCCTCTCTCGGGGGGTTTCTGCCTGCCCACCAGTGTCTCACGAGGTCAGCGGCACGGCGAAAGGTGGAAGGGCAGGAGACAGGGTCAGGCAGCACAGATGTGAGGACATCCAGCTGTGCCAGTGAAAATCAGCCAGGAGAAGGGCATGGGAGCGAGAAAATTAAACAAGACCTAGTCTGAACAACTATTCCAGGCTAGAGCACAAATATTTCCATAAATGAGCACACCACCTTATGCCACCTTGTGCCAGGTGACCACTCCAAGTGAGTCAGTGCCTCAGCAGAGGGTGTGAGGTAGCAGCCAGGCTACAACTGAGCAGAACTTTTCATACAGTGATCCTTCTTTATGATCCTGCAGCTTTAGGTGCAGAAAAGCCTTTCCCAGGGATCACCAGATGGCACTGCTCTTCCTTCAAATCAGGACTGTAGCTCTGCTGTGCCCATGAAATGCCATCATCGATTTGGGAGGAAAAAGATCTTAATCCACGTTTTTTTATATATTAGCCCAGTAATCTCTCACTGTTCACATTCCTTCCAATGATCTTGCAAATCTTGTACAAACAACAAAGAAATTACTGCATCTGGGGGAGGTGGAGGGAGCCTCATAACATTTTGAACTGACTCTCATACTAAAATATTCCATAGCAGAAGGATTACAGAAGTTTCTCTAGGAACACAAAACTCCCCAGCAATACATGCAGTGCTTGACAACTGTATTAAGAAAGCAGAATTCCTTTCAGAGAAATAAGTCCAATATGTAAGGTTAACATACACATGCCTCTCTCTTCTCTCCATGTTCTGTTTCTGTTATCAGAGCAGCTGAAGGTGCTAAACTCTAACTGTAATTGTGCAGTATTTTAGCATTAAAGTCTTTTCTAAATTTGATTGAAGTTTAATGCACTTTTTTCCCCAAAAAAAGAGCTGTTGAGAGTATCCACATACAAATATGGAAGGTAGAAAATGAAAGCACGTTAAAATGCTAACAAAGAAACCATCAATGCACACACTCACAAAAAGCAATGTTTCCACATGCATCTTAGTGTAAGCATGCTTTCTTTCAGTTACTGATGTGAATTGCAAAAAGATGCAAAGTATTCACATTTGCATGTCCTCAGCTGGGTACAAGCTGATGTCAGGCTGTGGAATACAGCTAATTTGGGATGGAAGGTCCAAACTGAAGTCTCAAAAACCTCTGATTCTTGATGAGAAAGAGTGATATTCCTTTTTTGCTTGTTTGCTTTGTGTTTAATCCACTACAGGACTCATCTGCACTCAAGACCTTACAAATTGAAACAACTGAGGGGCAAATTAGTCTTGCAGAGCGACTCCTCTAACTTCACCAGGAGTCGCAGCAGAACTGAAGTCTGCCTGCTGTGCTCATGAGCTGAATTCCCTCACAAAACAGATTTTTTGTTTTTCTCTAAGCAACTCTCCCCCCTTTCAGCTCCCTAGAAGCTGACAGGCTGTTTCCTGCTCCGTGGTCTGTAAATCAGGACGTGAACGCCGATCGCCGCTCCTCGGTGAAATTAAATTAGGTATGGGAGCACAGCATGAGCAAGAACTTTCCTTGAGATGCCAGCCCTAAAGAAACTCTGCATTTTCTTCCCCCAGCTGAAGAATGGAGTTATGAAAGCAGGGTCAGGTTGGTTATTACTCTTTGGACTCTGCAGCATCACCCAGGCTGCACTGAGCCAGTTTGAAATTATTTCTCCTAGTCAAGAATATAATGGCACCAAATTTGAAGAGTCCAGTAATTCACTGTATTTATTTGTGTGCTCTTCTGTGACCACTTAACACCATGTGAATTGCAGCAATGCTTAACAACCATGATAAATCACCAGACCTTAGTGCATGTTGTACAGCTGGGAATTTGGTAAGACAAGGCTAAGCAATATTAACACATGGCTTATCAAGCAGGAAAGGGGAGTTTGTGATGCTGCATTTCAAAGTGCCTTTCAATAGCACTTTGTTAAGCAATAAAATATTCACACTTGGAAAGATCATAGGGTGATGTTGTCCCATATTTTTTTTCAGACATATGGCCCCTGGGAACTTACACACATCTTTGTCACTGCAGTGTACTCTGAGCAAGGAGGGGGCACATCTGAAAGCTGAAACTGGTAGAAAATAAAAGAGCAGTGTATGAAAACCTGGTTTGTGAACTCAGATTATTGCTCATTCTGGAGCCTATGGTAATCTCAGACAGGTTTAGGGGAGTTATAGTTTCAAATTGTGACACAGATGTCACAAACCAGATTACTTAGCCTTCTTTCTGCATCACCAGAGTCCATGTGCTCCAACAAAGGTAGTTTGAGTTTGCTTCAAGGAAAAATAAAAGGTGCTCCCACCTTTCTTCTCAGGCAGAAATACATTTTTGCTCCCTTTAACCTGAGAAACTACTCCAAAGATCACTTAATCTGCAAGAAGCAGAAGTCTTCATGCTACCCAAAATTAAGCGTGGCTTTCCCTTCTCCAACATTCCCATGTTCCTCTGTGAGCTTTGCAGGTTCCTCCAGGTTCACTTCTCCAAGGTCCACTGAAAATCTAATCATAAGCTCTCTCTCTCTCCTGGGTTAGCTGCCAGACAAGGGTTGGTATTGGAGTTACTAGGTAAGTAAGAGATTGTTCTGCCCTTCAAACTCTGCCATGTCCCCTGCCCAGCTGCTGTGGAGATGGCTCAAGCACAGCAAAGTAAATTGGTTTAATCTTGTGCATCTGGTGGTGAGCTCCCAGTCATCTGTTTAGGGGTATAAAGGGACTCTGTTCCATTTCAATGCATTGATCACGTCACAGCCCAGCTCTAGTGATAGAGCCTGAAACCTTCCAAATCTAAACCCTGACAGCTCCTCTTCTCTGCTGATATTTATCACACTGTTGGACTTGAATGTTTGCTCCACAAGCTACTGAGTCACCTGGGCCTGAGAGACTGTAAATAACCTTCTTAGAGCTAAATTGTAAGTCTGTTTATTACCCTAAATTCACAAAAGTATTCCTTTGTCGTTTAAAAAGAAACCCACAAAACCTCTGCAAAGCACAACCGTCTAGAGACTTTCAGTATTTCCACATCAGCCAAATGAGCATGAAGTGAAGCCTTCATCTCTGCATCCCTTAAAGGATTCACAAGGCAACAATATCCCACAGAAGGCCCTCTGGGTCCCTGGAAGGTGCAGAGCACTCTTTGCCTATACAGTGAGCAGAAGCTTTAGACCACTTCTGGGAATGCAAATGTGAATGGGATCCACGTGACCCCCGGTAATAAAAGGCTCCTGTCTCTTTGCAAAGCATTGAAATGCCATCTGGCAATTTTGTTGACGTCAGCAGGCACAGAAAAACAACCACCACCTCCCCCAAAAAAGCAAAAGCCTTGGGCGGGAGGGGGAGGAATGTAGAGTTCCATGGTGTGTGTGTGTGTGTGTGCTTCAGGCTGGTGCTACTGAAAACCTCAGCCCAGAGCCTGCAATTCTGCACCAGCAGTGCAGGAAAATTCAGCCCCTTGCCTCTGTTTTACCCTGCTGAGCAGCCCAGGGTTCAGAGAGTGCTGCCAAGCATCACACAAGGAGCAGTGCATCCTCCTCTCTTACTCTGCCTTGTCAGTGCCAGGTGATGAAAGTTTGTACGTGAGGAATTCATTTCTAAGGGTAGACTACTGGGAGAGACACAAAACTTCCAGCACTGCAGGGTGTGGAAGATGCATCACTCACTCAGCTGCTTTGACTACACTTCTTGCACACTGATCTGGAACACACTGAAAGAAATTCTGTGCTAGTTTAAGTAAAACCTGACACCAACACTTCATGATGGCAAGAGAGAAATGACCAAAGATGATGTACAAAAGATGTACAACAAACTCTAGGCTTCTTTTTTCTTTATTTATTCTTAAAATTAGTCTTAAAAGTAAAAAAAAAATTATTTTTAGACTAAATCAACAAATAAAAATACAATTCAACATCATAAAGTCACCCTAGGACAGATATCCAGATCCTCTGGGGATAATATTATAAGCTAATTTTAAATTATATTTACTAGAAGGCATAATATTGCTCCTAAGTATTACATGCCATTTGGCACAGAAAAGTTTGCGCTTCTTTTATGAAAAATGCCAATATTTCAAGTCAATAATATAAGTTACTGTGATGAGTTAAATAATCCTATGAACACATGCATGCAGAAGAAGCAGGCATCTTTTTGTATTAAAGTACATTTTCCTGTTATCAAAGATCTCTTCAGTTATTTCTGATCTCAGTTAACAATTCCCATGGAAATGCAGGAAAGGGCAGCAGAGCACTGCTTTAACACAAACTTTAAAAGGATGGATGTGTCCTCCACAAGGCACATTTAAACCCTGAAAAAAAGGAGCTCGTGAGTCGCTTTTAACAAGGGATTAGAAAATTTTCAGTAGCTTTGTGACAGAAACACAATCCCCTCAAAAAAATTACACATTAGAAAGAATGGGTGATGCTGAGGAGAGAAGAATGGAGGGAGGAGGCTGACCTCTCATCTAGGCCACATAACCATAAACCAGACACTGAGGCACAAAAGATGAGCCCACAATGAAGGAAACTCCAAGTCTTGCTTGAGCCATAATGATTTGAGTTTTAATCCTGGTTCCAGGATGCTTGGGATGGCACCAGCAGAGCAAAGCAGAGCTGGCTGATAACAATTACACTGAATTCTGATCTGCAGAGCAGAAAGTGCCACATGAAGCATCTCACCAAAGTATAATTCTATATATAAAATACCAAAATACATTCTAAAGGCTCTACTGGGTCAAGGTTTCCCTGACTGAATATTCAAACCTGCCTGAAGTAATGGTCCCTTTTCTCAGCCCTGCTCATTGCCCCCCTTCTTTCCCTCCTTTAACACATCTCCTCTTATTGAATGAAACCCAGGCATTTTCCTTACAAAACTGCTCTTTGAATTCCTAATTTCTGCCTCAGTGTAATTTTTTAACAGCAAGTCAAAGCAGCACTGTGTAAATAACTGCAAGGAGACAGCTCTGCCTGGAAACTGGAAAGTTTTCCTTGCTCACATCTTAAGCTTGAAAGCTTATGCTCAATTCAATTAAGAAAATTTATGGGTAATTCCACAGTTTCTTCCCAATTCCTTATGTTCTCAGGCAACCAACCCAGAAATGAACAAAATCCCTGACAACTGACTACTTTCTGCTAGCACATTGGCAATTATGTGGAAAGTGTGTATTTAATTGAGTTAGTCGTAAATCCTGACTTAGGAATGAATCAGAGGATGGAGAAGAGATGCAGCTATTCCCTGCTGCCATTTCAGGTTTAATCACTCCTGCTTAAGGTTTATTTATTGACTTCATAACATGCATAAGCAACAAACCCATCCTTCCATAATTTTATAGGTATTAAGCCTCCACTTGAAGATGTAGGAGAATAAACTTAAAGCTGCACACATGACAGGCAAGAGAGATTTTTGAATTCTCCTCCTATCTCTCAGGTCTGCATCACATCATGTCTGTTTTAAATATAAACCATTTTCAGAGTTCACAATTAAGTCCCACCCAGCAATTCTGTTTAGAGGACTCTCCAGTAAAACTTATAAAGCTCAGCAATAAATAAGAAATTTTCATGCCTTCTTCCACTGGTCCCAGGGTAATATTTCAAAGAACTCATGACAAATACAACCCCTACACTTAAGTGGTCACCCTGAGGACTGTGTTATCTTCAAAATCAGCAAGATGCCTCTCCATCCATTCCAATCACTCACTGAAAAGAAAGTTTTCCTCCCTGTGTCTGTATGACAAGTGTGTGTTTTATTTCCTGAAGCTGCTGCAGACCCTGGAGCTCCTCAGCTAAGACAAGAAATGGCTGTAGAGACATTCCCAGGAGAGTCTCACCAGCTCCACTCCAATAAACTTTCAGCTTCTCGTTCACATTATGCCCAGACAGATAGCCAAAAATTCAGGATTGTCAAATTTATCTAAATTTCAAGGTTTGTGGGGATTATTCTGACACTGACATCCACTATGCATACATTAAATGTGACTTACTCAGAGGGAGCCCATCAATTTGGCAACCCTACATAGTGTGGGAGAAAAGCAGTGCCACTTGCAGATTCTCCTGTACAAATATTTGTTTGTTCTTGCACGGGGGGCATTTCCTAATGCTATTTCCTGTTTTCCAGTTGCTTTGTTTTGCTCTCCAAGCCAGTCATCTCTCTCTCTCTCTAATCAGTGCTGTCTCTTCCCTTGCCAAGTACCTCTGAAAATTTCTTTGGGCCAACTCATCTGCTGGTCCAACTACTTGTGGACTTCCCACTTGAAGTGAATACTCAGGGCTCAGGGAAATCCCTTGTCCCTTCATTGCCCTCTTTTCTTTTGGAGATCCTTCCATATTTCAGTTTGGAGTCTGGAGCTGAGCAAGCTAAACCAGCATAGCAGGCTGGCAGGTGACTGGCTGCACTGAAGAACTTCTCTAAACTGAAGTTAACTGAAGTTAAGCTGAACTGAAAGGCTTTTAAAAATATTTCAGGCTCCTGAATTCAATATTGAGTTGGTAATCAAAAAAATGAATATAAACCCAGGGCCATGCATGTGGTCAGGCCACTTGAGATGATTCCTCTGTCCCTGTTTGTGTGGCAGCCCCTTGCTGGGGGCTCTGTTTCCCCATTCACAGCTGATGGTGCAGTAAACACCTCTGGCAATGGAAAGAATGTGGCCTTGACACAATCCTGGCAGCCACTGCAGACCCAGCAGGGAAGGCAAAATAAGGAAATCCCAGCCCCATGCACTGGGGGCTCCAGTCATCATAAGGTGCCCTTTTATCCATCCCACTCGTGGGGCTGAGAGCAGAGTGCTCAGCAAGTGTGTGAGAGGGTCCTGTGGAGCCCTCACTGCCTCCCTCTGAAGGCTGAGTATCCTCATCTGGGGACACTTCCACAGATTTTACAACAACAACATAAATCACAGTCAGAAGCTCAACCAAAGGTTTACAATGCAGGTGCTGTGCTCACATTTTTATAGCCCATTATGGAACAAGTGAATTAAGTATTCCCACTAGGCTAAAAGTGCAAAGGTGTTAATGTCCTGGGAAGAACAGAAATTACAAAAGCTCCAGATAAAATCTCTGTACTAGGATCAGCAGTGGTAAGAAATCACAGGTCATTTGATTACATGACAGCCTTGCAAAGCTGTGGATCACTGAGACAGCATGATCTTACCCTCTTAAAAAAGAGAAAAATATTAGAAACCTAGTGAGAGGAATAGTGGATTTGTCTTTACAAACAAGCTCTGGGTCTGCTGGTAGATAAAACCAGCACTGGGAGATATAAGAAACAATGGGAAGGATTCCACTGATTGATGAATGGAAAAAGATATTTGCTTTTACAAATAAACTCTAGGTTTGCTGATAATTGAAATTAGACATTGAAAGATGAAAGAAACAATGGGAAAGAAAACCCCTAAATTCTGTAAGGATTAAAAATAAAAAGGGAGGGTTATACATTAGAGGGGAATCTTTGGGATCAGGCGTTCTGGGGAGTCTGAACCTCTCAAGTACCTCAGAAATGGGGAAAGAGAGAGGGAAATGTGGCTGGGAAATTGGGATAAAAAGGAGGGTGTGTCCTCCAAAAATTCGAGAGACCCCAGGGAAATGCCCCATGGCCTCTCCCTTTATTTAAATAAAGTAAAAGGGACTCCTCTGTCTCCTTTTTGGACCTAAACCTCTGATATCTATGGATTCATTTTCCTTACAATAGGTTCCCATCAAGCAAGTTAAGCAGGTGCTTACTTCATTAGTGTTACTCCATAATGGTATTACCAAATTTGTTTCTCATACTAGGGTCCTTTACAGTAGCCTTCAGAACCTAAGCAGAGCTGTATATGATTAGAACTATTTCCAGGGAACACACTTGAGCCACATTTTCACTATCACCACAACAAGAGAGAAAGCATTTCAAGGGAAATGGGGAACCCCAAGAAGCCACGAGCAGACTGTAAACTGCAACTGTGCTTACAGCTCAGCATCTCACCAAATGGGGCCACTGCAAGTAAGAGCTCTGTCAGTGCATCCAGTTGTCACCGTGGGGTGACACACAAATGACATGGACAGTTCTGTTCAAAGCAAACTAAAAAACTCCTTATTAAAACATCTGACTCCATATATATATATCTTTCTGAAATGCCAGTGTCATTGGAGGGTTACAATGCCACCTCCTCAATGTCACTGGGCAACCCAACAGTCCATCAGGTTGTTCATCCCCCATAAAGGAATGAAAAACAATAAGTTATTTACATAAAGTTTGTGGGAAAGTTCTGTGTAAATATGCAAACATCAGAAGGCTTGGTAAAACTTGAGAACATCAGGGTGACATCCAGTGTCGTGTATGTAGAAAAATGCTGGACTTGCAGCTGAGCTTTGCCATTTCCTGCTTTTACTTTCTGATTTCATAAGGAGAAAATGATTTCTGACAAAGGGTAGCTAATTCACATTTGTGAACCTGCCTTTTTGCTAACCCCTGAGTTCTCTGCTGTGCTGTTGGAATCTCATATGTAAGGAACTCTCAGAACTTTATGCTTGCAGGCTAAAGCTTAGAATTAAACACTTGAGACTTTGGAAAAGGCTTCTAAACTTAAGTGCTAGGAGTGAGAATGTGGATTTATGGTCTAAAGAAGAGATACGTGAAGTAGAAGAAAGTGTAGAGTTTTAGCATTTAAGATATAAAATAAAAGTACTTAGAGAGGTAAACAAGGAGTTTAGAATGTAGTACTGTAGGTTTGTGTGTC
This sequence comes from Peucedramus taeniatus, assembly GCA_013400575.1. NCBI lineage: Eukaryota > Metazoa > Chordata > Aves > Passeriformes > Fringillidae > Peucedramus > Peucedramus taeniatus. Next base: position 102,984 of record WBNO01007146.1, on the reverse strand, counting down.
ATAACACAATTAATTAAGAACTCTTACACTGTAGCATAAGTCTATAAGACAAAATATTTAAAGGTTAAGTAAAAAAAAATATCCTTGTTAGCAATGTTTTATTAATAAATCTTTAAAAAGTCATATAACTTTGGATTTTAGAACCTTCTGAACTATACTGTAATGATGTGAGCTGAACTCACCCTTCGTGCTGAGGTAAAAGACAAGAAAAATAAACTGTATCATCAAAAACAATTCAGAAGTCCCATCTCAAATTCTTTTGAAGTTCCTCACACTGTGCCATCCAATCTAGCACATATATCATTATGAAAAGTTTCAAATTTCATTTACCACTGTGTTGAAGTCTTTAGCACGGAGCAATGTGACAGATTTTACCAACACTTATTAAAAATAAAGCAGAATGGAGCAAGCCATAAATAAAATAAAGTGCTGGCAAAGCCTGGAATGCAATGAATACATCTGCACTTACAGCAGTGGCCAAACCAGAGTGCTTTATCATAGGAAAGTAGCTTGAAATAACTTTTCAGTGTATTTGATATATGATACTGCTCTTTTAAAACCAAGACTAGAGCAAGCTTGTGAACTTCAAAGTGAAGTTGTTTCCGGTGGGAGGTTTATTTTGTTTTGAGCTTGACATACTGTAGCTGTGACACTGAGCAGAGTTGCAATGTCAGGGTTCAGAAAGTTCACCCACACTCCAAAGGCAGGCAATCACATGAGCCTGACAGCAGAAATGTCACAGGTGGAGGGGTTCTTCCAAAGTTTAATTTCCCAAACAGTTTATCTCACACAGATTGCACACAACACCCCCCTCCTCAAATCTCAACACAGAATGTGGCCTGAAGTGAGTGTTTGAATTTCTTTCTGTCTGGTGTATAATAAATCTAATTAATGTAAGGCAGTTTTGGCACTAAGCTATGTATTTGCACATTTCTGTTGGCTTAAGTCACACTTTCTGTTAGGAAAGCTGCTCAGAAAGGTTTATTTCCTCCACTCTTAAAAACTGTTGGCATAAACATCCATTCAAAAATTTAACCTCAGTTACTTGGCATTCTAATGGCTTACACTGAAACCCACAAACCTGGGTTTCTTGTTAAAATCTGTGTGTGAATTTAAGTGTATTAACTTTCAAAATATTTAAATTCAATGTAAGAGAATAAGAAGGGGGTGGAAGACATCTGACAGCAGCACTGCTCACTTCCACTGCTGTCTGACTGGAGAGTGACACAGGAGAACCCACACAGATGAATCCTGAACTGGCAGAAAGAAGAGACAGGGAGATACCATCTCTTTTTTTTTTCAAATTTTGCTCTTCCATTTCTATACAGGCTCCTGTGTGTCCCCTCTCAGCATTATCTCCTTCCCAGTCTTGGTTCCTTTCTAAGTCAGTGAGGGGGTGGGAGGGGGATTTAGTTTTTTGTTTTTTTTTTAATTTAATATTTTTTTGTTTCTTTGAGGCAGGAAGTTCAGCAAATAGCTTAAATGTTCTGAAAATCAAGCTAGACAGTAGCTTCAAAAAGAAGTGCAGTCAGATGGGACAAAAGGTTTGGTATGAAGCAGCAAAGTACTTGGACAGTGGCTCAGGTTCACCTGAGTCATGCCTGCTGGGTGCCACAGTATCTCCAGCCTGAAAATGAAGGGATGAATAAAACATGCATTCAGTCACTGACTCACACACAGCCAAGCACACAAACTCTTTGGCACTTCTCTCCCTCTGAAATAATACAGGGAAAAAAGAATCCAAACAAATATCCCAGGGAAAATTATTTTGTGCTTCACAAATTCTGTTGAAGAAAGGGGATTTATGTACAAGCAAGATGTTTGTGTGTGCAGCTGGAACTGAGCTTTCTGAGATAAGTACTGAAGCAATGACTAAGTCTTTTGTGTCTCCATTTACCTAAAACTTGATTAGCACATTGACATGCAAAACACAGACACTTTCCAAAAAGGGTTACAACAAATCTACCACGGAAAAGGAGCAGTGCCAAAACATCACACCATTCTTGCTTTGCTAAAAAACTCAGCAGTTCTGGTCAGTTAGTAGATCTTTGAATGGTTTTCCTGATATCCTTGCTGCATCATCTGAGACTGGGAAATCAAAGGCAGCTTTCTTTCTGCTCCCACAGCTTCATCCAGCAGCTGGCTACAGAGGCAGTGTTGGGAAGAGTTTATGGCTAGGATTAAATCTGGTTCACTCCTTCAGAAGACTTTTTGTATCCATGCAAGAGAAAGCAGAAGGAGAAGGCAGAGCTGGGCCAGGAGCACTTTTGGAGGAAGCATCACTGCTGTGAGCTGAGCTGCACATTTAGGAGGTGCTCAGGCAGCAGCTGACACCACAGCAGAGCAGGGAAGCAATCTGCCCCTGCACTTTTCTCCAAGGGTGTTTAGGGATGTGCAGTTTCCTCACAGCTGTGTTGGGATGGGTGTTTTGTTTGCTTTTGAGACAGAATTTGGTCTGTCTTCTATGAGCTATATCCACTATGCATGTATTCCTCACATGTGTGTTGTTTATCCTTTTCCAAGAGTCTCATATGTTAAAGAGTAAAAAATGAAAACACAAAAGGCAAGTAAATACCTGAGCAGATACAGATCAAATCCACTGACACTTGACATAAAACAGATGCTGAATGCTTTAACAGTGATGCTTATGGAGTGATGTAGTGAAGCACAGAGACACCAAAGCTAACCAGGGAAGATCTCTTCATTGCTGGAAGCAGACAAGCCTGGTGAGCTGAGAAACTGGATATGTTATTGAGGATATCTGACTCAGCACAGGCTGAACTGTTCCCAAAACCAAAGCCAATTCACTTGTGTCTGCACAAGTGTACTGTCAAAACCAGTACTTCCCAAAACAGGTTGAGTTTGGTAAATCAGGAAGGAAACAACAATGCCACACTACGAGACACTTTAATCTTAAAATTAAGACTCTGCCAGCTTAGTTCAAAAACATTTGTTTTGCACCCTCTGCCTACATTCTTTAGTTGCATTCACTGTAAAACTTTACACTGTTTGGAGTTCTTTAATAAAAGAATAACTCTAGAACCCCATAAACTCCAAAACTCAGGTAGTGACTAGTCACAGTCATTTGTAAGCTAAGTAAATTCAGAAGTGGAAGAGGTCAAAACTGAGGCAGAGGAATAGATTCTTCTATACTGCATCTATTCTATTCAGGAAACCTTTCCAATGCCCTCTGCTACCTCCCCCAAAAACCAGCACACCCCACAACAACAGAGGATGTCTAAGAATACAGAACCTCAATCAGACCAGAACTTCTCTTTGAAAGCAGTTAAAAATATTTTGCTCCTATTTCTAATAAAATAATTTAGATAAAAAGACTTAGACTGTATCCAACACTGGGCCCCTATGGAATCCAGCAGCATTTAAGCAGCACAAAAGATGTTACCTGCTTTGAAATCTGTTTTGCCTCTTTGCTGTATTCACATGCTCCTCTTGTTCTTTTTAATGCAATGTCATTTTACAAATTTTATCAGAAAACAGAGGAAGGGAAGATGATCTAATTTCAGTGGGAATGTCAAAGGAAATTTGTACCTACTACAGCAGCAAGTAATGATGTGTCTGTATCAAAGAAAAGAAATTTATTCTTCCAGTTGTCCTCCTGCTGGGAACTGCTAAACTTCTTCCCAAAGATCCTGTTCTTTAATTCATGTATTTTACATGAATGCTACCACGTATGTTATTCATTTTACATCCAATCAAGGAAGTAATTAAGACAATAATTACAAATATGTGCTAATCCACAATTAATGAGCACCCTTGGAAGTATTGTATGCTCCCACATATGTCAAACAACAATGCACAGCAGCTAAAAAAAATTACCCAAATGGGCTCACATGTCAACTAGGTATTCTTGCCTGGAAATAGCAGTTACTTATAACAGAGTAATACAAAATAAATACAAAATGTCTGGCATATCACACTCCCTGTTTATGCAGTGGCAGCATTTTAGCAAAATAAAGTTTATCACGTGGTACCTGTCTTCCTGCCACCCCCCAGATACCTTCTCCTGAAACAGCTGAAACTTCTTGGCCACTCTCAGCCAAGGCTGACAGCAAAATAAAAGCCAAAAATGTTTTGACTCTGGCCATGCTTCTTTAGATGACCATCAGTTTTCATGAGGGGTGATGCTTGGTATGGCCTCAGGAGCAGAGAGGGAATGGCTTCAATATGAGGTCAGTGGTTACCTCCTCTCTTGTCCAGCTCTTAGAGGATTCCCAGTAGCAGCAGGGATTAGGGAATTGGGGTGTTTATAGGATGTGAAACATAAATTACTGACTAATTAGGTTTAATTAGATTTTTGCCTGTTGAGCAACCCATTACATTTAAGCTGCAATTGCAAGCTGTGGAAACCTAAATTTGCTCTAAGAGCACTGCCTAGCTGATCTCCTTCATCAGTACTTTGTGCTCCAAAAGAGAACAGTTGCTCTTTCCTAGGATTTATACCTTCTACCTTTCCTTTTAAAAGATAATAAAATTATTCAATCAACAGAAAATAAATCACTTAAAGTAAAAAAATCCAAGAAATCATTACTCCTCTGAAAACTCCTCAAACTTGGAAAGAAGTCCTGCAGATTGCTCAAGAGCCAGGAGAGCTGGAGCTGCAGACCTGCATGCACTTCTCCACAAGACTGATTATCAAGGAGAAAGGAAAAAAATAAGAACTGGTTTCAAAATCCAACAGTGCAGACATGTTTCATGGTCAGGAAGTAATTTCCAAAGCTAAAAATACAGGCTGTGCAATGATGCTGCTTCTGCATTCTCCAAGGCCAGTCCTGGAACAAAACAGCCCAGCACAGGCACCAAACCTCTAGTTTGTTCTGCAGAGCACATTTTCCTGATACATCAGATCCAAATAACAGCAGATAAAATTTTTTGTAACAAAGACATGATACATTTACTCATGTTTTAATTTTTTTTGGCATTACATAAGACAGCTTTTTAAATGCAGCACACACCCACCTCCCTCCCACCTCCCCATACAGTCTGTCCATATACCTATGAAAAATATATTATTTAAACATTACTCAGAAAAAAATGCAAATCTGAAGAAACTCCATCTTGAGAGAAGAGCAGAAAAAAAAAAGCTGCACCCAACTTTGGTTGGGTGTGGTCCAGATTTGTGCCACAGTAAGTGATAACCTTTGCATCTGGGAAAGGATGTGAGATCCCATCCCTTTGCTAGATCCTTAAAGTGTATGTTAAGGGCTGTCACAATGTTAAGCCATTCCACATCAGAAGCCTCAAATGCTGTCACTCTCCTGCTGAGCCTCTGCCAGAGATGCCTTGGAGAATCTCTGCCAAAAGCAGGACTTTGGGTCCAGCATCACCAGCTCCTAAATCAGCAAACACAGTTTGGTGAGGAACACTTCCTAATACAGGTTCATTGTTTGTTTTGGGTTAAAAGGCATTACAAGTATTGGACCTCAGTCATCATTTCAGCTGACACTTGAAAGTGTTCCTTCCCTCCCTTTAAACACTAGGTTTTGAAAAGAAAGCACATCTCAGCAAAGTGTTGGGGTAAGCTCCTGATTACAACCATGACCTCCAAGTTGTAATAAGAAAAATAAAGCAATAAAAGCAAATTGCTGATTGCATTTAAGCAGCAGATTCCTCTCTAACTGCTCCAATACATCAGGTATAATCCAGGAAAGAGAGATGGATGACTGGCAATTGACTCCATCTCCTGAGACTATTTGCCTGGAGGAGGCTTCTGTTTTCTGTCCATGTTTGTGCAAGATGGAATATTCCTCCTGTCTTTTTCTTCAACTACTTTCCCAAATAGCTAAATTCAATGCAACTTCAGGAGGGCAAAAGGTCATGAAAACTCAGTGCTTGTTCTCTAAAACTGGAATTCTTCCTCCTCCCTTTTCCTCCTAAATTAAATGATAAAGTACAAATATAGTAAGCACAATACATCTGTCTTTTGCAGTTTTGCCATTCTTATACTCAATTTTTATTTGCTAGCTAGAAGCTATATACATAGATATCATTATATATATTCTACACAGAACATACATAGAGAGCACTTTAAGCCTAATTTAAGAATTCTTGCTCTGCAATTTTCCAAGAGTGCTATAGTTATTCACCATCCATACACGATGCAAATTGTTCACTCAATAGATTTTGCCCAACCTCTGCCTTGCTCTTTGTTCATCAAACACACCACTCACAGCAGGTGAACCTGCCAGTCCAGCCTGCACATTTCTGTCACTAGATCCTCCAGAATGTCAGCTCTGTGCAGCTGAATGACCTGCACTTTTATCACCACAGCTCTCCAGACAGCAGAGACAGACTCAGTGCCAGAGTCCCCTTGTCCTCTTCCCCACTGCCTTTCCACAGGCTGCTTTTCCACACTTGTGGTCTTTCTGTTACCTGCATCAGATGTTAGTCTGGCTGCTGCTGCCACTGAAGAAGTTAGGGGCAAAAATTCTGGGGAATCAACCAGGAGGATATGTCATTGTGCAGGGATCAGTTTTGGAGTTTCTCCAAGACCAGGTGGGTCTTAGGAAACGAACAAAATTCAGTAGAGAAGCTACAGGTTATACTCCTGGAGACTAGCTACAAGAACCAGCCCAAATTCAAAGATTCTGCATTTCAGAGGGTCAGGATCATGTTCACCAATCAGTGAATGACCAAATTACAGGCACTGATGCAGGTGCAACAGCAGTGATGGCTCACCCAGTTTGGAGGTGTCACCAAGGCTAAGGTGGCCCATGCCCTTCACCAAAACTGCTTCCATAAAGAAGAGGTGTCACTGTCACAGGAGAAGGGAACAGAAGGCCCAAGAGAAGACCCACTTCTTAGAGAAGTCTGCTGCCTCCCTGGGGTCCAGGGTAAAGCTGGGGAGCAAAAGCTTCCTGCCCTGGTACGGCCCTCTGATCCCTGTCTGTCAGTATTCTCCCAGGCACACAGAGAAAAACACAGAGAAAAACACAGAGAAAAACACACAGAGAAAAACACAGAGAAAAACACACAGAGAAAAACACACAGGGTGACACACACACACAGGGTCACACACACAGGGTCACACACACACACACAGGGTCACACACACACAGGGTCACACACACACACACACAGGGTCACACACACACAGGGTCACACACAGGGTCACACACACAGAGGGTCACACACACACACACACAGGGTCACACACACACACACAGGGTCACACACAGGATCACACACAGGGTCACACACACAGAATCCCCAGGTTGGAAGAGACCTTCAAGATCGAGTCCAACCCAGCCCCAACACCTCAACTAAACCCTGGCACCCAGTGTCACATCCAGGCTTTGTTAAACACACCCAGAGATGGTGACTCCACCACCTCTCTGGGAAGATCATTGCAGTACTTTATCACCCTTTTTGTAAAAATCTTTTTCCCAATATCCAACCTATATTTCCCTTGGTGCAGCTTGAAGTTGTGTCCTCTGGTGCTGTCAGTGCTGCCTGGAGAGAGACCAACCCCACCTGAGCACAGCCACCTTTCAGGAGCTGTAGAGAGTGATAAGGTCACCCCTGAGTCTCTTCTTCTCCAAGCTAACCCCCCCCAGCTCCCTCAGTCATTCCTCCCAGGGTTTCTGTTCCCAGCCCCTCTCCAGCCTTGCTGCCCAGCAGGCATGGATGAAGCTGGAACAAGAAGCCTGAGGGTAATCAACAGAGAGTTCAGGGGCTCTGGACAACTGGTTAAGGGCTGAGGAGCACAAGAAGGGTTCTTCTGTATCATTCCAGTAGCAGGGAATGAAGAGGGAAGGAACAGGAAGAGCCAGCAGATCAATCCCTGGCCCTGAGCCTGGTGGCACCGGCAGGATTTGGGGGTTTTGATCATGGGTTCATTTACACAGCAGCAGATCTGCTGGTGAGAGACAGGGAAAGTCTCAGAGGGGAAAAAGCATCTTTGTAAAGAGTTAGCAGAGATCACTGAAGGAGCTTTAAAGTAGATTTGAAGGAGGAAAGAGATAAAAGCTCCCTGGAGATAAGACTGAAGACAGCACACCAAAGTTTGAGGGAGGGTGTGCTAGTGAGGTCCTTCCACCTGCAGATCACAGAGGTAGGGGGGTGGAAATCCATGCAGCAGCAGAGACACACGAGTTATTGAAGTGTGGGAAATCACAGGAGTGCCTGAGAGCAGTCACACAGGAATTGGGGCTTCTTCCCTGCCAAAGGTGGTGGGAACAGCTCAGGTGCACCTACACAAGGCATGGGCAGTGGACAGGAGGAGATGGAAGCTGTGGTGCAGCAGGATAACTCCTTGGAAGGGCCAGGCAGAGAGGGAGAGGTAGTAGGGCAGCCCTGTGTGTGGGAACAGGGGTGTTTGGAACATGCAGTGCCAGGTTAACAGCTGGGTTTGGTGAATTTTGAGGTCTTTTCCAACCTAATAGATTTGTGTGTTCTACAAATCAAGATGGCTCCTACTTTACAAGAGGATTAAAAAATAAGCTTTAAACTTGATTTAATGTCTTTCCTTTAATCAGATACCTTGACAGACTCTAATTTATTAAATTTGTGCAGAAAGTTGAATTCTACAAAACTGCAATAAATGCAGGAAGAAGCCTTTAGATGAAGGAAGGAAATAACCTATGGGCAGACTAGAAAAAACAGCCCCTATCTAATGTAGGAGACTGATGGCTGGGGGGGATATGATTGCTCTTTAAAATACCCTAGAGAGCAGCCTTGTATGTGCTACAGGATAATGCTGGACTGTAAAAAATGGGGTGGAAATAAACAGTAAATTACCAGATTGTTCCTTACCACTAGAGGAGAGTTTGGAGGAAGGAAGAGGAGGGGAAGTGAAGTAACAGCAAGATAAAGCTTGGATTAAATTTATGAAAGGATTACATAGTGCTGTGTTGCTAGTGTCCTTGCTCATAAACTCAAATACTGCATTTTCTGTAACCTGAGTAAAAAACAAGAATAAAGAAATTACAGTACTATGAGGGCCAACTTTTGGGTTGTAAATTATCAATATTTTTAAGCAAGACAACAGGCTTTGTAGTATAATAAAGGCTGTAGGATTTGACTTATAAAATGTAATGACAACAAAACTGAAAAAAATATTTAAAAAAAAAAGCACAAAAAAACCCAAAAACCCACCACAAATACTGAAGATCATCAGCAACAAAATGAATTATAAATAAGTTTCAGAGATTTTTGTTTTATTTTCCTGGTTTAGGGAGAATTGCTAGGTTATAATAATGTCAAATGGCACACTGAAAGAGTTGAGTTTAGATACAATACAAAAAATGAAAGGTATGTATAGGCTCTGGTGAGAGCATATCAAATTGTTAAAAGTACTAATGGATGGACAAGAATAATGAAAAAATATGAAGTTTTTCCCTGAACTAAAAAAGGCATTTCCTTAAAATATCAAAGCAATGGATGTTGCAGGGATTAAGGTTTAATACTGAGAACCTGGACCACGTTTGGATGTGGATGGGGAAAGTTCTGTATCAGAAATGTTGTGGAAGAAAAAAAAGGTTGGCAAGGCTAAGGCAACTTTGCTTGGATTTGAGGGCCTACATAGAGCCAGATGATGCAAAGGAGGCCTGAAAGGAATCTAGAAGGGAATTCAGAGGAAGCACAGGGCTAAGGGCTCTACACTCACTAGGCTCCTGATTACTGAAAAACACAGAGGCATTTCAACTTTTCTTAAGGACGAAAAAAGGGGACACAGGCCCTGTTACAGATGAAATATCATCAAATGTGGAGATGAAGATCAGCTATTAAATGCTGATATGCACTCTGGAAAGCTGAAAACATGTCTGGAATGCCAGTCTGGACAGAGAACCCAGCAACATCCATAAAGAACTGGCAGGTATTACAACTGAAATGAAGCAAGCAGTCAAGCTGGGGACTCTGAAGAATTATCTGGAAAAATAACAGTCACAGGACTGAGCTGAAAAAACTGCATCTAAACCAGACCCATGATCAACATGCACAGAAAATGTTATGGCAGTATGAGAAACTTACAGGCAGGGCTAAGTTAAATTCCAATTTCATGGCAACAACCAAGTCCTTTGACAGGTTACTGCAACATGGCAGGGAATAGGAATGGGACAGATTCCAAGGAGTTGGCTTCATTGTAGGAGGGGTGATCAGGCAAGTGAAAAAAAACAAAGAGAACCTTCCCCCAGATGAGATGAAATGAGATGATGGGAAGAATCACATCAGTTAAAATAGCACTGCCTAATTATTTCCTTAGTAAAGGCAGTTGATATAAAGAGACACCAATTTCTAATTAAAGAGGAATAAGAGGTGCACTTTGAAATACCACCAGGAGAAAAGGCTGACCCAGAAATTGTTATGTGCCTTTATGTGATTGCCACCTCAAGTGGTTCCTTTGAGAGCACACAGGAGATGTGCTGACCAAGAAAGGTTCATCTACCCTGCTACAAGGACTCTGAAAAGCCTGACTTGAAGAAAGAAGCAGAGTACAGATTCCACATCTATAAACACATCCAAAGCACTGAAAAATGGAGGTAGAATTTTCAGTGAAAGACACTTGACCATTAGAAACTGGACTGGGATCCCCAGCTCATTTCTCTTGGGTCAGTTGTTGCTAACATTGTCTTGACATTTAAGTAGAGCACTTCCCTTTGGCAAAAACAGAACTATGTGTGCCATATTAAAATATCTTGGATTTGTTTCTTTCTGCTCCTATGGTGAGGACTTGCTAAAAATTCCTGGACTTCAGAACTCCAGCAATAATTCCAAAAGAAAATATTGGAAGTACATTTTTTCAAATGCCTGTAGCAACAAAAATAGCACCTTGAGCATCTCAGGAATCCAGTGCCCAGTTGCATAACTTTTCCACTTTCTTCTTCCCAACTTTAACACTCTAGAGAGGGGGTGAGGGGGGTGAGAAAGAGCATCAGAATCTTGAAAGAAAGGTGCTGTCTATGCAGCCCCAAAGCCACCAGGATACCCCACATGAAGAGATGAAGGGATTCACTCTGTGACTGGTGGAGGATAAATCAGTGTACCTTCCATGTTCACACCCCTCACAGCACTTCCATTTCAGTTTCTACTTTTCCTCCTCTTCCACACTCCACCTGATCTTCAGGAGAAAACGTGCACTGCACAGCATGAGCCTAACCATGCTGGGGGAGCTTATCACAAAGAGCTGTTGATCCACTGTCACAGTGCCCAGCTGCACAGTGTCCTTCTGGTGAAGGACACCCCATGCCTTGTGCTGCTCCCCCACCAACACCAAGCAGCATCCATCATCATCCATCACTGGCAGTAGCTCAAAAACCAAACCTGGTGTCTGTTCGTAAGACAGGCGGTGGCAGCTACACACAGGAGCCACGTGTACAACTGTGAGCTTGAACAACTCCTACCTGCATGGAAACAAGTCCAAATCTACAGGGTGATTTTGTCCAGGGGCTGTTTCTGGGATGAAGATGCAACCACATCATAATCCCAGCAAAACTGCCATTCTGAGACAGAGCTGTCTCAAAGGCAACGTTGATCCTTGAAGATTCTAATCATTGGCTTCAGCTGTTCATCACTTTCACATCCCACAGAGTTGTAAGGAATAGAAAGCAGTACTGCAGCTTCTCTTGTCAGCTAAGCCCCCCTCCTATTCTGCATTTTAATGAAGAACTTAATCTAAAATAATTATTTGCAGATTGTTCACTCAACTCCAACTGTTAATTTAAAAGAAGCAAGCACATGGAGCCCTCCAGGAGTCCTAAAACACAATCTCAATATGCACAGAGTTATTATTTTTAGACACCTATAAAAACTGGTCCATGGTAATATGACAGAAAAGCTTATTGCTATTCCACATTTCAGTTCATATCCATCAGCTAACTTTGAAGATTCAGGTCCTCCTATCCTGGATGTGAAAACTGAAAATGCTGAATGTGCAGGGTTTGCTCTGAAGCCAATGGCATGTGTATGAGACCAGCATATGAACTTTCAAAACTGCACATGACAGAAAATCTCCTTTTTTTTTTCACAGATACCAGAAGAGGCAATATTAACAATGATATTTTCCTCATTTTTAGAGAAGTGAGCTCTTGTGCTTCAGAAGCAAGGTTAGTGGAAACAGAGAGGTTATCTGGATTTCTACCAAAGTACTCTCCATGTAGTCTGAAAAGGGATTACATATTTTAAATCATGACCTTGGTAGCTGGTTTTTAATATAGCTCCAGCTCTGTTTGGAAAGATTTTTTCCTGCTCCCCTTTCCCATCTTTTTTTTGCCTCCTCATGAATTCTGTGTGTTTGTGGGGGGAGGTGCAGGGGGAAAACAAAGAATATCTCCAAGAATGAAGGCTCCACAACCTCTCCACGTAACCCATTCCAGTGCTTGGTCACCCTTAGTTTAAACAAGTTCCTTCCTATTTTTAAACAGGAATTCCTGTATTTTAGCTTGTACCCATTGACTCTTATCCAGTGGCACCCCTGAAATGAGTCTGGCTCCATCTCCTTCACTCTCACATTCATGAGATCCTCTTGAGCCTTCTCTTTTCAAGGCTGAACAGTCCCAGCTCTCTCAGCCTCTCCTCATAGGACAGATGCTCCAGCCCCACAATCACTTCTGTGGTCCTGTTTTGGACACACTCCAGTGTTTCTGTGTCCTGTTCTGCAGAGCACAGACCTGTGCCCAGCACTCCAGATGTGTCTCACTGGTGCTGAGCTGAATCAGAGCATCACCTCCCTCAGCCTGCTGGCAATTCCCAGTGCAGCCCAGCATGAAGCTGTTGGCTTTCTTTGCCATAAGGACATGCTTGGTGTCCACCAGGACCCCAAAGGTCCTTTTGTGTCAAGCTGTTCCCCAGCCAGGCAGCCCCTTGTCTGTGCTGGTGCCTGAGTTGTGTCTCCTGAAGTGTGGGAGGACCTTCTCCCCTCGTGTTGAGCTTAGCGAGGTTCCTGTTGGCCCCCCTGTCCCTCTGAATGGCAGCAGCCACTCCCCCTGGTTCTGGAACATCTGCAAATTTCCTAAGGGTGCAGTCTGTCCATCATCCAGGTTATTAACAAAGACACCCTTCTCATGCTAAATGTTGGGTTTTTTTTACTTTTGTGCAGTTCAGTCATCGATGCCTCTATCTCTTCTCTAAGGGCTTGTCTTTTCACCATAACCAGTAGCTTTTCTAGCCCTGCAATTTAATAATTATGAGCTCCAGAATCAACACCTTATAATCTCCAGCCTTTCTTCATGGACTGCAAGAATTCATACTGCTCTTGTCACATTCAAGGTTACTCAGGAATGGAAAATGGAGCAATGCACAGCCATTACATAATGAACCTTTGATCTCTAAAACCCAACCCAACATGAAATTTTCTTTATGACTTGACTTTAAGATTTACTCCAGCTCTAGCTTATTCAAAAATCTCAGGAGGCTGCTCCAATAACTCATTTTGAAATTTTGAACACTGATCCATCAGACATAGAACAAAATTATAGCTTACTACAGAACTCAAGAAAAAGAACATCTGCTGTTGAGAGCAGAGCTGATCAGCTGTGAGGTTTTCCACTGGGGGACTCATAAAATGAGCTACTAGAGAATTCAGCATGTTTTCTTGTAAGGTAGAAAAAATAGGAAATACTTTCACTTATTCTTTAAAACTATCCCAGAGAGCTGCAGTTAAAGCATATACATCTGCCCCACTATGGACACAAAACTCAGGGGGAAAAAAAAGCCAAAACAAACCAGTATTAATAAAAATGCTTTTAAAATGAAGTGTCCATTATAGAGGGAAATCAGGCAGTTCATTCTGTCCTCATTAAGGAAGACATCTTCCAACAACAATGGCATTGTGGAAATTCAGTAAGGAAGGCTAGGGCAGCCCCCAGCCCCCAGTGATGCTACTATTAACATGCCAGTGGAAGCACACTGGCTAAAACTACAAATAAGCCCTGCTCAGGAAAAAATGAAATACATTAATCACATTCATTCCATAATTGGGTTCGTTTCTGAATAGAGGAAGCAAAATTTTTGCAACTATTGTGTTAAAAAATGTGCTTGGGAAGGTGACAAATACCTGGAATGCACATATGGGGTAGTGAAATTTAAGGTGTTGTTGGAAATTAAAAGAACAATGTGTGGCATGACTCTCAGCTTTGCATAGTTGTCAGGAACTAAAATGTAGCCTTCTATCATCACAAAAGCCCCATGGCTACCTAATTTTAATGTGGAGTGTTTTTTTTTTTTCATTACAAAGCATCTGACTGTATCAGTCATTTTAATTTGGCCATCCCTCCCTTCCCTGCAAACTGCCTGTTTGCAGTTGCTTAAAACTTTTTCAAAACTGTGAACTTTTGCACTGATATTTCCCCTTGCAGCAGTTGGCCTGTATTTGGAAAATTTTATCCAGCACAGGCATTTCCAGGAGATTAGGGACACTGCTTTACTCATTTTTAACTACTCACCACTATTGAGGTGCCCCACTCTGGCCTCAGAACATTCTCAGTGTAGCTTTTGTTTCAGAGACTGGCATACAGATGCCTGTATTTTGGCAATTCAGAGAATTGGCAACCTGAAAACCTGCAGAGAATTCTAGCTTGTGCTAAAGCAGAGGACTTGAATTTCAAGGGATTAAACTCTCTGAAAGTCTGTAAGCTTAAAGGTAGCCAGCAACTTTAACTATCAGATGCCAATAAATTTCACATCCCCTTAAATCCAACAAACAAATTTTTCCTAAGTTTGCAACTGTAAGACAAAAACAAAAACAAAAAAAAAAAAACCAAAACCAAAAAACAAACCCAAAGCAAACAAAACCAAAAAAAACCACCCCAAAGTAAACAAACAAAACCCACACAAACCCAAACCAACATAAAAACTCCAAGCCCCCAAAAAAGCACATGAACAAAATCTCTTAACCTAAAGACCTTAAGACTCTACATTTGTAAAAGGCAACTGAGAAATTTAGCTTTAGTCAGAAAATCCCACCATATAAAAACCAGGGTTCTGAAAACAAACAAGTTAACAAAATTATGAAAACTGCTGAAAACGAAATTATGAAAACTGCCAGAAAGAGAAAAATGCAGGGAAATTCAGGGGTGTTTCAGGAGTCTGATCATCCCAGATGGAAAAAAATCTCCTTCCTCTGCTCCAAATGATGACAGTTCACAATCCCATATTCTCAATGCAATTGCCATAGGCAATCTATATCTGCACCACACCAGTGGGAATGCACTCCCCAGCCTAAGGAAAAGCTTGGGGAAGAAAAAAGAAACAAAAAAAAGACAATTATCAGCTTCTGCCATGATCTCTGCTTTGCAAAATACCAAGACAAATGGCACTGTGCCAAACTTCTTGTACTCCTACCATGCTGCTTCTTCAAGGAGTCTTTTCACCAGCACATATTTCCCACTCCTGTTTGCATTTCAGTACTGATTCCTTTTCCAAACTGCACTGATCTGCAGCACAGCCATGATCCTACAAATTGCAGCCTTCCTGAACTGGAACTTGCTGACTGAAAAAAGTAAAATACAATTTGGGTATTGTCAGCAAGCTTTTTTGTCCCACAGCTTGACTGCCTGACCAGCGCCAGGACCTGCACTGCAAACCTGGGAGGAAAAATGGTGGAAAGGGGTTTTGAAGAATAAAGGAAGAAGAATTTTGAAGAATTTCTGGAAATCTGTGTTGAGCTCCTGCTTAGGTATGAAGAACAGTGACATGACAGAGTGGAAGTCATTACTGAGCTTCCAATCCACTCCTGTCCCCCTGCCAGAGACCAAGAATTTGAGAGCAGAGAGGATTCTCAGGGTGGCTGACACCATTTCAAAGGCTTTTTTCCATCCTAGGAGTGAGTGATGGATGGGGAAGGTTGCAGGAGGTTTGCCCACATCATCTGGGTCACAACTGCAATGTGACAGCTCCTAAGAATGGTCCCACAGTCCCAGAGAGTGCCTGTGCCTCAACTCCTCATTCAAACAGAAGCAAGGACAAATCTGAGGCAGATTATTACTGTGAGACAGCTTTCTGCTCTGCATCCCTTGCTGCATTAGAAAACAAGGAAGTATTTCCTAGGTCATTTCTTAATTCCAGGCTCCTGCACTGGGATTGAGAAATGCACTTTTCCTGCTGTGCAAAAGCAACTCTCCTCCTCCAGCCCCAGCTCCATATTCCCACCAACCCACAACCCTGCCATGAGGCCTCTTTCTCATAACATCCCAAACCCTGCAAATCTCTGCTCTGCCACTAAAGCTTTGGAAGCTTGTCTGCTGAGTGAAAGGATAATGTAAGGTTTTATAAACAATGAATAACTGTTGAAGATGCACAAAAACATTCTTAACAGGAAACCTTATTTTATTTTTATGCAAACTGTTTTCAGGTAAAGTAGGAGGGATTTGGTTAGGTACAAGGATCACTGCAGTGACCTGTCCCAGCAGGACCCTGCTTTGTACTGACCACACAGTGAATATGGAGGCTGCATGATGTAAGGTTATATGAAACCCAGAAAATCCCTTGGTTTATCATTTTGCAGTTATGACTCAGTCAGGATCAGTTCATTGGATGCTGAGAACCCTTCCACAAACCCTGTGGAAGTTTGTCCCATCTAGCACATCAATGGTAAGGAACAGGATATTGCACTGTGCATGCAAACTGCCTTAGGCACAGCTGGGCTGAAAATCACTGGCAGGTAAGGGAAGCATCACTTCATGGGTTTTACACTAATCCATCACCATCTAATGCTACAGAAAGCATTACACTGCTGTAAGCAGGAATTCCTACCTAAAACAACATTACTGCTTTTATTGAACTGCATAGTACATTCCTTTCAACTATCCACAGCTATAAAAAAAGAGATATAAATATATTAAAAATTATGAAGTATATAATTCCCTACAGCAGCTATTTTCCATGTTCTTCTTGCATTGTTGTGGAAATCTGGTTTGTGTTTTTAAGCTCATGGTCATCCATGAAACAATTAGAAGTTTCCATCATGGGACAATGTGGGAAGATTTTTCCTGTCTTAGGACCAGTATCAAAACCAACTCATGCTCAAAGGTTACAGCTCATGAAATTTATAGGGAATTTCAGGTAGGTGGAAATACCCAACAGCATTACAGCAAATATTAAACACCTCTGGCTCATCTGGCTACCACAACATTTTAAATCCATTCAGTGAAAGCATTCTCAGTTGCAGTTCTCAGGAATAAAAAATTAGGATGAGTCTAAGAAACAAGACCCTCAGGCACATACACCAAATGAAACCAACAAAGAATTTCCCCCCAGATCTGTACTGAAACTTCAGGGGGGGCTTTCAAGCAATCTGAACAGCTGGATGGACAAGAAAGGAAAACACTCACAAATTCTCTCCTTAGTTATATAAAGGTAATTCCTTCTGAAATTATTGACAAAGCCATTCAAGATTAAAGAACTAAGAAATATTACAGTTTGTTAAGTAGAGGCCAACATATGGTATTTAATTTATCACTATTTAGCTTAAATTTACCCATGCAAAACAGCCCCAGGATAAAGATATATCTTCCATGTATAAGAATGAACAGGAAGATCAGACATTTTTCACCAACCAAACCCAAAGAGATCCAATTCAGGGTTCCCAGTTAAATATACTTTCCTCACTCTTTCACACACATAAAATACAAAACAATGAGCGGAAAATTCCTTTGTCATACCAGAGCCTGGAAACCATGGAGACCTCTGTGATGTAGTGTCTGTGAGCATAAACAATGCTCAAAAGATAAAAAATAAAATTATATAACAGCCTAGCTCCAAAAAAAACTCCCAAACCAACAACCTCCAACTATGCTGTCTATAGACATCATAACTACTCTTGGTTTTTCTCTACCCTTACTTCTCAGGCTGCTCAGCCTTGCCTAAACAGTTCTGGGTGTCATTTGATTTCATGCAGAGTATGCAAAATGAGGAATAAAAATCACTTTATGGCTTAAAAAAAACAGAAAGTGTGTTCAAATAGAGTATCCAACTTCACTGTGGACTTACAGCTTCCACTTTCCTAAAAGTCTCACCTGCCACATTGTTTTACACTAGGAACAAGATCAAGCCAAATATCCCACTTTTACAGTTTGATTTTATTTCCTTCCTGCAGTTTTTTGTTTGGTTTTTTGTTTTCATTTTAGGTGGCAATAAGCCCATTTGGAGAGGTTTTGTTTTTTGTTAGCACAAATATCTTTTATCCACTCTGAGTAGAGAAGCAACCTACAATATTACTGCTTACCTGTCAAAATATAAAGTCATTCTGTCAAGGTCAGCCTAGAACACAGTAAGAAACTGCATCCCTTTAAGGACTAAAGAATGGATCTGCACCAAAAGGCAGAGGTATTATTTTTATATAATAACCTGTGAACAGGATCAGCCTAAAACTCTCATGAAGTTGCCTCTTTGGGGTTGTCATCTTGCCCAGTAACTGCACTTTCCTTCAGTCAGTCCTTACAGACTCACACTGTGCTCAAGTTAACTGGATTTATGGGCATCACTTTCTGAGTCTCATTCTCCCAGAGTGGTAGATGGGTCAGGGGAATTTCCTTTCCTCTTTTAAAACCCTCCAGAGGGCTTGAGGGACTGATGGGGGAACTGATGCACAGCTCAGTGCAGCCAAGCACACCTCACACCTAGGTGAGGAATACTTATTTTTCACATACTACTAAAGTANTCACATACTACTAAAAGAATACTTATTTTCCCACATACTGTGTTACAATAGGATCTATGATGCAATGCAACATTAGGGTTAGAGTGATTCAAAGGAAATGTTGGAAAAGTAAGGCTGAAAACCAGATTTCCTTTGAAATAACATTAGTGTCTCTGCATCCTCTTAAGAGAAGCAAGAGGACAAATTATTCACTTCCTACCAGAGCATTTATTTATCTTTTTTTCCTCAGAAATTTAAGAAAGCTGGACTGATCTGGATCAATTAATTTCTTTCAGTGCAATAAAATTGCACTGAAATCCATCAACAATGTCTAATTATTTTATTGTGAATAATAATGTGACAGCATGGGGTTTTTTTTGACAGCTAATATGTCTGAGATCTTGAAAAGTTCCAAGTGGTATGATTTATCTTTAAAATCTACAACTCCATAAAATATGGTATGTAATCTGCTCTGCCCTTCTCCCTCTTAATACAAATGCACAGGAGGATGCTTCTCAAAAACTGGGATGCATTTCTGCTGTTCCTCCTGTCAAACAATTGTCTCTTTTCTACAGATAAACACCACCATTCATAGTCAATTGTTTTATAAATGGCAAACTGAGATGGAATTATGATTGAGAAGAGAGTGGAGCTGTGAGCTCACCAATATTCTTTCTGTAATTACTTCTTCTATTATCTGTACATCCCAAGCAAGGTATTGGGGAAAAAAAACCAAACAAAACAGAGAATCTTGGAGTGCCTGGAGCAAGAAGTAGGAAAAATACTAATCACACTGCCATTCATCACATCTTAGTCCTGCTTCTGGTGACAATATTTGCTTTTCCCACAAGATGTTTACATGTGTTCTGCATGCATCTGCTTTACTCTCCTCTTGGTTAACACACTTGGAATGACACATCAGCCAAGAGGACCCTGAAAATGCAGAGGTTCTGCCAATGCCTCAGTGACCTCATGCACAAACACACACATGTAAGATATGAAACACAAAAAAGTCATGCACTGAGGAACCCATCAACAGTAGACTACAATTTCCCCTAGCCACTCAGTTTAAAATACCTCAGAAACCTTTAGAAAAGTCTCCTTTTTGAGACAGGGAGACTTTATTGGTTAAATACATCTGCATTAGTGGGCTGCCATGGCATCTCCACGTTCACAAGCACATGACCTTGCAAAATCAGCTTTACCAACGTTCTGCAGCATTCATTCACCTTGGAAACAACAAATAAGGACCAGCTGGTTCTCACTGTGTCCAGAGAACCCCTACACCCCCATTTAGTCACTCCAAGTGTCTTTACAGTGGCACTGAGAGCACACTGAGACACGACAGATTCCCAGAGCACAGTACCTGGTCAGCAGTGGGAATTGACTCCCACCTGCGCTTCAGCAAGTACAGAGATTTCCGGCTCATGGTCCTGAATCTGCTCTAGAGGCTTTGCCAGACTTGACAAAAAGGCTTCTGTCCCAAACCAGCTGCAAGAACCTTAATTCTGACTCCTGCTCTTCATTGCAGGCGGCAGAGCTCCCCGAATCACGCAAGTTTTTGTGTGAGCTGCAAGGTGGAGAGAGGTCAGATCCCAGGTTCTGCTGCTCCTCTAAAGCATCTGTGTCCTTGCAGTGCCACTGCAAGAGGCTGAGGCAGTGAGCAGCTTCCAGCCACGAGCTACCTCGCAGGAAGGAGCCTGGAGTAGGTAGACAACACCAGACGCACTCAATCTGAAAATAGCTGTTGCTTAGGAACTAGAGGGGTAAAACGCAGCACCTCAGATGTATAATTGAGAGCTTTTGTAGTTAAAGAGAATTAAAAAGGCTGGACCTGTGTTTCTCTCTCCATCATCCGTGCTTTTACAATGCTGGAGGAAGGATTGCTCGATTTCACTGACTCTGGGGCTACGCCTACATCTCCAGCAAGCCAAACAAGTCTTGATGACAGAGCAACAAATTCCTCCCACACATCCAGGAGCCCTCACAAAAACGTGTGCACAAAGTGTGAGCTGTGGGTCCCACCTGAAAGATCCTGGGAGTATCAAGTACTGTGTTCTAGGAGAATGATTAAAGGGCAATTTGCATGTTTTTTCTGCAGAGCAATAATACTCCAAGGATGAATTCTGCTAGTCACGCTTTCTTGTGGCACGTGCCAGCATTACAAACAGTTTTGGATATTTTCCCCTCACATGATGTGGTTCCACACACTGCATGTATTATTTGAGGGAGAGAGATTACCTTAGGTGGATTAAATATTCCTAAACACTTCGGGATTTCTTTAATTTGGAACTCAATTTTGAAGTTTCATGCCTAAATTCTTAATTCTAACACGTATTTATCTTTAAAATTAAGCACGAAATGTCACGACATTCACTTTGCACTTCCTGCTTCACTTCAAATCCATGGAGTAAATTCTCAGCACGAAGCACTTAATGCAGGCAGTGCTGTCTTCAGGGATGAAAAAAGAAAGGAAAAGAAAAAAAAAGAACAAGTATGTAGCCAGGAACTCCCCGCTCTTTGTAAGGCAACCTATAATTCAATCTAATTAGAGCAGCTGTAATAGTATAATTATTTTAAAAGAAAAGGAATCCTACAACATACATACACATATATGTGGGCAGTCTCTTAGAAGGGGAGTGGAATGATGGTCATGGTAGAAGCCATGAGCAAGTTAAATATTGTAAAGACAGCTTTTTACTTGTGCCATTAACATTCTATTGAATTGCAGATGCTTATCACGAGACAAACTGCTGCAAACAGAAATCCCCACAGGCCTCAGTGAATTCCATTTGAGATCCATCTCTACCTGGAACTGCAGCACTTTGCATTTCACTCCTAAGTGCAGAAAAGGAACGTGTTTTCCAAGTGGGCCATTAAGAATTATGATATGCACTGTAGTAGCCTCCCCTCATGTTTCAACACATGCCACAGAAAAGCTACTAGCTCTTTAAAAAAATCCCCTTCACTGAATCAGAGCTTTTTTAATAAGCCTTGATAGAATAACTTCACGAGTTCATACATGGATTTTAGTTTCACATTATGGTAAACCAGTGATTCCACTTCCCTTTTTTTTCTTTCTAGGTTTTAAGGTATTTAATTATACTTAACACATCACTCACCTTAATTTTTCAGCAAGATCTTGTTTTTTACAACAGGTGCATTTTTTAAAGGACACAAACTGGCAACAATGTAACTGAATCACAAAAGGATTTTAAAAAGTCTTTTCTATTATGCAAAAATCAGAATCTCCTTAATTTCTCCTAATCTTTCAAGGAACTTAATTAAATTAGCCTTAATACTGTTCCTATCTAGACAATTTTCAGAGCCATGTAAAAGAGAGAATCTACAGTGGAATAACTGAGGCATATTTTCTTCTCTCTAAGGAAACTTTTCTTCCTTGGTTTTTGTGTCTAGGCACAGGAGAGCACACAGTAATCAGAAAGCTTGGGTAATTTTGGGACTCTTCATCAGGAAAGTGCAGTGAGAGAACAAGAGGGAATGCCTTCAAACTGACAGGGAGTAGGTTTAGATTAAATGTTAGGTAGGAATTCTTCCCTGTGAGGGTGCTGAGGCCCTGGCAGAGGTTTTCCAGAGCAGCTGTGGCTGCCCCTGGATCCCTGGCAGTGCCCAAGGCCAGGCTGGATGGGGCTCTGAGCACCCTGGGACAGTGGAAGGTGTCCCTGCCATGGCAGGGGGGTGGAATGAGATGATCTTGAAGGTCCCTTGCAACCCAGACTGTTCTATAATTCTACAGTTTTCTTTTCCCACCTTATTATAGATCCTTTGCTGCTTTTATGACACCTCTGGGCTGTCATTTGTACAAAGTATGCACATGAAAATCCTTCACCTGGAGTAAAAGCAAGTGCAAAAGGCTGTAGCTGTAATAATGTATTTATGTTCTTTCAACACTAGATGGGAAAGGCTATTTTACCCAAGCAGGAAAATTCCTGAACAGCAATATTGGTAGTGAAGTCTTGTTTGCAGCAATTGTAAAAGATAATGACAATAGATAATTACTATAGATAACTTTAAAACATATTGTGATACCATTAACATTACTGGCATAATTTCCTTCCAGTGGCTACAAGTGGCTTCTCTGCACCTCCCCACACAGTTCTAACACCTTGGTCAATAATGAAAGGATTCATGGTGAGAGAGCCATCCAGGTTTTAAAAGTTTGTCAGGTTAAAAAAAAAAACCAACAAACCAAATCACCAAACAAAACATACCCACGTTGTTTGAAATTGAATTGCTTTGATGTCCTGATGGAGGCAGCTGAGTATGAAATGCTTTCTCCATACATTTAATCCATCTTTCTGCTACTGAAAAAGCCTTTCTGTTGGATGACTCAGCTCTGTCTGGATCAACTGTTTGAATTACAGCTCAAAAGTTATATTAATTAAAACTGCCATGGTTTTATGCTTTTTTCCATTGCTCCAAACCCTGCAAATATTAACAAAATCAACAACTTTGCCAAACTCAGGTGGAAAACTTGTTTGAATGCCTCAAATGTAGCAAAACCAAAATCAAACACAAAATACTGAGCAACTGACCTGTGAGCCTCTGGGTCCTCGTTTGTGATCCCATTCAGAATGCCCCATGAGCTGCAAAACAAAGAAAAGCAGAGGCAAGTGATAAATTGCACTCATTAGTTTTAATTGAAATACTCATGCTTTTATATCCATTACACGTTTTTCTTGGAAATAAACAGGTTTGCTTTTATGATTTATTTCACACAGCTTTTAGCTTCATAATAAAGCCATGTAACATTGTACCTTTACATTCAGAACCCAAACACATCTGGCATCTCAACTCTGCTCCAATAAAATTCCAACTGCCATAGATTCAGCTTTAGCCAAATGTTTAATACTGATCTGGCAAAAGGACAGCTGATACATCAACAAGAAGATTACCAAAATCAGGGGACATTTGATTAATCAGCAATGTACATTTTTTATCAGCCATGACAATTAGCAACAGCATTAAATCTGTTTCACCACTGAATGATGGGGTTTTTGTACATCTGCTTGGGGATTTCTTCTGGGCATTGTTTGCTCCCACACACAGAAGCATTGCTTAATTCAAATATAAAAATATATGAATGAAAGATAGGAGGGTCAATGTGACACGTACTGACTTACAGTCATGAACATTTTCCTGCTGATTTTTCCCAGCATTCCTTCCCAAAGGAAAGGCCCAAACTGGCCTTCTCCCAGTTCAGAGTTAGACAAGGAGATTTACAACCCACCCTTACTGCAGAACATGCTATAAAACACTCATCCCAGGACAAGAGATTAAAACTACTTTGCAAAATCAGGAAG
Source organism: Peucedramus taeniatus (assembly GCA_013400575.1). Classification (NCBI taxonomy): domain Eukaryota; kingdom Metazoa; phylum Chordata; class Aves; order Passeriformes; family Fringillidae; genus Peucedramus; species Peucedramus taeniatus. The sequence continues at coordinate 79,068 of WBNO01007146.1, read as the reverse complement.
GCCACATGCATCTCCTATGATGAGCTTTTTTTTATCTTCTTCATTAACTGCTCCTACTTATCCTTTTCTTTTCCAAGGGCTCCTTCTTTTTAAGTTATTACTTCCAACTATCCACCTCCATAACTGGAGACAAACCACAAATGCAGAGAGACACCAAAAATCAGAAATGTCACATCATTTTTTACCTGATACAGCCTTGTGACTGGCCCTCTCATTTTACTGCAATTTTTTCCCTATTTTCCAGACACTCTTGGTGGAAACACTGGCTATGCTGGGTTTCCCTGTTTGTTCTCCATTACTGCATGAAGCACAGCCTTGATTATTTTTTTTTAAAATAAATAACTGGTGTGCAAAAACTACCAAGAGATGCTTCAAAGAGCCTCTGCCAGAACCCTTGTACCTGTCTTTCCTCTGTTGGCCAAAAAACCCTCTGCAGTTTTACTTCTTAGCCCCTGTGCCTTGGGAGGAAGTAACTCCTGCTTTCTTAATTGACTTGGCTAAAAGAAAATTAATTTAGCTTGAGTCTGACCACTGGTGATTCCTCCTGGTGATAAGGGTTATCTTTACCTCCAGGTTCCTATCAGTGGAATTAGCACAAAAAGTAAGGCTCACAGTGAAGAAAGAAGGATTAATGTTCCCAGCCTGGCTGTGGCCACTGTGGTTCTCCAGGCTCTACAGACACACCACACCTTCAAACCCAAGGGTAGCCTAAGATCACCCTGCCAGGTTTTTCATGCTCCTACCCTCACTGAATCCAGAGTGTAATAAATAAGCAATGAAAGAGTTGACTCTCACAATTAAAGAACAAATATTATGTATACACTAAGAGAAGTTTTATAAATTTATAGTCGTGTTTTCTCCCTTTTACACTGTTCTCAGGAGATAGCCTGAGACAGGGAAGCTGGGGCATTTAAGAAAGTCAGCTCATTAATAGAGCAACACCTACCCTCCAATCAAGATGTCAGAAAGCAATCTCCACCACTGGACAGCAAAGAAAGAGTCAATAGACAAAGCTTTAGGAGAGGCCAAAGAGTTAACAAGCAGAACATCCATTGTGTAGATGAGCCCATAGTAGAGAAAATCCAGCTCCCAGTGATGTGTTTATTTTCTCTATTCAGTCTTCTATTGTAATTTTTGATAAAGTTTTAATAAACCTTTTTAAAATTTTTGAAAGAAAATATCATTTCTCACAGAAGCTCACCGAAAAGTGAAAGGTTGCTTTCTTACTGCCACCAAAAATAAGAGGTGCAGTCACAAGCCTGGCCTGGAATTACTGTTCCCATATGTAGGGATGCTCCCAGTGCAGCCAGTCCCAGGAAACCAGCCTGATGTGTGATCACCACTAACCCTCACACCTAAATCAAGTCCTCTTAAACACTCATTCACCTCTAGGCATAGTTTGCCCATCCTGATCCCTATTCTTGCCTGGTGCTTCACATCTGCACAGTGAGTTTTCAGCCCCACAGCCAACTCCAGCTCTGCTGCACCACTCCTCCTCCTGCCCAGCTTGCAGGTAGCTTTACCCATCTCTAACCCTGCCCTTCCACCCCGTGTGGGCAATCCTGGGGGGCTGCACAGACTCTGTGCTGCAGCAACAGCCAATGCTGCAGTGAAAAGTGAGTCCAAAGGCTGTAACAACTCATCCTTGCTCCATTTCCGTGGGAACCCAGGCCATCTCTCTGGTGGCTTTGGATGGGCTGAGCCCTGGGCAGGGGGCTCAGGGAGCTTGGCACAGAGCCCAAGACCCTTCTGCCTTCCATCTCCAGCCATGGAAAAAATTACCAACTGTATGTGAAGAGTTACAAACCAGGGAAAGTAGAGTAGAATGATCAGCTTATCACAGGGTGAGAAATGAGAATGTTCAGATTTTTATGATAAGGGTACAGGGGGGTCAGGATGGAGCAATCTGGGTGTGCACTGTCCTTCCTCCTTCTTCTTCATGGCCTCCATCTTCTTGGTGATGGTGGCACTTTGGGATTGGTTTAGAGTAGAAACTGACTGTCTAACACAGGTGATGGGTATTGGGGATTAACTGTAAATAATGTCTGTGTAGTTTATAGGATAAAAAGACAGCACAGCCCTGAGGGTGGGCAGTGTGCCTTGAGCTGAGCTGCTGAACACATCTGGGCTGGGCAGGGAGAACATGTTATAGATAAGAGAAAATAAACAACCTTGGGAACCAAAGCCAAGGAGCTCTGACTCTTTCTTCAATCACCTGGCTGTGAAAAAGGTCTCTTGGGAACATCCAAGGCAGGGGAATCCTGAGACATTTCCCAGTGTCTAACTATCAACATCACTCACAGAAGAGAAGCCAAAGCCACCAGTGAAGCAGTCACAAATTCATTGGAACCAACAGAGAGACCCCTCCTTTGCTTTGTCACTATTTTATGAGTAAACTCCTTATAGCAATTTACACAGCCCTTGTCCAATTTAATTTCTCTACAAGGGTGCCTTGGTGGAATCAGCCACATTTGTTATCATTTTTGCTGACAGATCCAGCATAAAACTGTCGCTTTGATTTTCTCAAGTTTTACCAAGCCTTCTGAGGTTTGCATTCTTTGTACAAACTTTCTCACACACTTTATGTAAATAACTTATTGTTTTTCATTCCTTTATGGGGGACAAGCAGCCTGATGGACTGTTGGGTTGCCCAGTGACATTGAGGAGGTGGCACTGTCACCCTCCAATGACACTGGCATTTCAGAAAGATATATATATGGAGTCAGATGTTTTAATAAAGAGTTTTTAGTTTGCTTTGAACAGAACTACTCCATATCCTTCTTGTGTCGCCCCAGGGTGACATAAAACAACACCCACACCACTGTTCTGTCTCACTGTGCCTGGATGTTCTGCTGAGAGCCATGGGCTGTGGCTGTCCCCAGCTAAAACAAAAACAGTGAGGTTGTTTTCAAGCATTATAGTCTAATCCATGACCCATGAAACCAACCTTTTCCTACTGTTGTTATAAAATCTTACTTGGCTTTAAAATGTATTTCTCCATCGTTATCTAAATGCTCATCTCATGCTAGAATGTTCTTGGCATATGGTGGTCCCTATTACCAGGAGTGAAGGAATAAAAAATGAAATGAAAAGGATTTTCACACAAAAAGGCCTCGAGCTTTAAGACAGAAAGAAGAAAACCCCAGAGGTTATGACAAAATCTCTGCCAGGCCAGCATTCTACAGAGACATGATTGCATCAGTGTGACACCCTTTAGCTCAACAAGCCACACTCTGCTCAATTGTTTCTGAACCTGATTTCATTTTCATGGACAAACAGTAAGTGCTGGAACATGATACCCAGAAGAGGAGGAAAGAAAGTAGGCCTGAACTATTGGGCAAGGTAAAAATCATGATTTCCACAAGCTGAATAGAAATCAAAAGATGAAGTAAACAGAATTAAAAGCAAAAATAAAACCCAAAAAGAAACAAAACAAAAAAACTAAAAACAAACAAACAAACAAAACCAAAAAAAAAAACCTCCAAAAAACAAAAAAAACCAAACAAAAAAAAACCCAAAAACAAAAGCCAAAACAAAACCCAGAAAAAAAAACCCAAAAAAACCAAACCCAGAAAAAAAACCAAAAAAAACCCAAACAACAAACTAACTGCACTTAGAAAAAACAGAGCCTGTGCATAAATCCACTTGAGTGAGTCAGACTTCTGAAATCATGGAAAAAGAAAATAATATACTGCTTAATCGGTACATGCATGCAAACAGAGATACTGACATAAAAATGCATTTGGAAGTAGGGGGATTTATGTTTATCACTAACAGATGGGTTTGCTCCAGACCCCACCACCTCCTCTGAAAGTTCTCTGGAATCAATTTGGTCCAGAGTGATGATAAACAGCCTCAGAGCATCAAATTTATTATTCTTACTGACCAGGCAACTAAGGCTAAGTGTATCAGCAGCAGAAAAGGAGGGGTAAAACCAAAATCAAACTCCCACACAGCTTATATGCATGCAGTCTCTCTTAGAAGAAAAGGAGCTACTTTACATTTCATCTGAAACTGTCCTGGAAACCCATCTCTGGCAGTTTGGATACTCACAGGTGAAAGCAGCTTTTAGCAACAAGAACGACTCTTGCATGTTCAGGAATGCACAAAAAGATGGGCTCTGCTAAAACCAGCTGGTTGGTTCTACCCTAATAATTGACTTACAGGTCTCCAGGGAAAACACTCCCCCATTCCAGCTGAGGGTGAGGACTGTCAGTGCAAGAGGAAGCAGGAGTGGAAAAGACCCCAATATCAAAACCCCAGTCATGGACAGAAAAGAAGATGTAGATGTGGCCTGTGCTCTAAATTTCAGTTTTTTGCTATAAACACCATGAAGTTTCTCAGCTTGTGGGTTTAAAACTTATGTTCACTAATGCAGCAATACCTTCAGAGGAGTAGGGAATGGTATAAAGGATTATATCTACATTAGATATCTGAGATATCCATACTGAAGGAGAACAAAGCCATTTAAAAATCAGCATCTTCAGCCCTCGCCTCTCTAAATGCAGCTCTTCCCCTATATGGTTATTTAATTAAAGCCCCAGCAAATGATTACATAAGGATTTAAACTTTCATTAAAATTCATAAACCATAATTCTTAGCCTCCTTAGTATTAGAGAACTGCAGGAAAATGTGACCCACACATATTGTGGAAGATCTAAATAAATAAAAAGACAGAAAGTAAAGTATGACAATTTAAACCTTTTCAGCTGTTTATAAGTCCTGTTTTTCCCTTATACAATATTTTTTGTACCAGGGTTTTAATTTTGGCACTCTTGAAACAGAAATACTGCTAACTATGCAATGGCTGAGAAAAAAAAAATGAGATAAAAAACCTCCAACAAAGGCAACCAAAAGAAACCAACCCCAAAAATGAGTCAGAGAAATAGAAAAGGCATAATATTATAAGGACCTCCCCAACTGGGCACAAGTCAGGGAAAAAACCCAATATTTAAAATGCAAGCAGTCCCATGTATATTCTTTGAAAGGGGAGGGAGTCCCCAGCAGCAGAATGCAACTGCATTTTGAAACCATGTGGACTTTCTGAAGCAAATATGACACTCAGCACAGTTTGATTACAGGGAATGAGCAGATCCTTTCCTTGTAAGTATTAGAGAGGACCAATGAATTAGTTACATTTAGTGTTTAGTAAAACCCTTTAAAACAATTCAAAGTCTTTTCTAATTCTATTCAGATGATAGTCTATTACTGTGGAATTTTATTTTGACACATACACAACACTTTTACTGTTCTAAAAACAATCAGATGGTGATGACAAAAGTGAGCCAAATCAGCCAGTAGTTACCAAAGACAATAAATGGGATTCAAGAATGCAACAGGATCACATAGTCCAAATGCACGTGAGAACTTTGCCCCAGCTCACTGGCTCCTTTCCCTGGATTTTAAAGACTGAGATTGTGGCTGGATACCTCATTCCCATTACAGTGAACATAAAAGATTCCTGCTCTCTCTAGTGAAAGGTGAATACAAGGCAAAGCACAGGAATGTGAGAGCAATTGCTGCTCTGCTCCATCTGGGATTGGGAGCCAAACACTTGCATCCAACATTTCCTGCTGAACTGGCTGTGATACATGAATAGGGCAGCCTGAGCTCTCCCAAACACCTGAGAACCTACAAAAATGCCTTTCTGCCACTCCTGCAAGGATTTAGCACATTTAGTAGTGGTAAAAATGAATTACCAATGAGATTATGAGAAGGTTTGGCTGGGTGGTAGCCAACAGCTTTAAGAGTTGTTTATATTTGGGAATCAGCATCCAGAAGAGCAAGATAGGAGTATCCAATAAGGCTGGCATCTGGTTTCAACCTTCACCAACATAGCAGAGCTTCTATTTAAACATGAGCATAACATCTTCCCTCTTTGGGAGAGATTTAGTTGAATGGGCATGTTGAGGATGTGAAACAGTGTCTCAGTGTTGAGTTCTCTGACACTGCCTCCTTACAGCTTGGGCTGAATGGGGCACAGTATGATCCATATTCTCTGACTGAGTGGGTATTAGCCATGCTCCAGTCAGGATCATATTTCCACTGGTAATAAGAAACTGTTTGTTACCAGCATGTAGGCACAAAATGTTCCCGATAAGTTCTTTTTTCGGTAACGAAAAAAAAAAGCACAAATTATTTCCTTGATTACATATTAGAGGAAACATTTATTTTTACAAACATGCAGGAGTCAGGTCACACAGAAACTAACAGGGTGTTTTTGCACATGCTATTTTGAGTAGGATTCCTTCTATCCGATAGACTGTTCCCTGCATGTTCATGGTAATCAAGATAAATGAGATGATTTACTGACTCGATTGATTTAGGGAGGGAATTTTGGTGTGGACACCTTCAGCAGGAGTAGCTAAGCAGGCTGGAGCTGCTGAGATTCACCACTGCCACATCCTGTGGGAACCCAGGACATCTCTCTGGTGGCTTTGGATGGGCTGAGCCCCGGGCAGGGGGCTCAGGGAGCTTGGCACAGAGCACAAGACCCTTCTCNTCTTCTTGGTGATGGTGGCACTTTGGGGTTGATTTAGAGTAGAAACTGACTGTCTAACACAGGTGATGGGTATTGGGGATTAACTGTAAATAATGTCTGTGTAGTTTATAGGATAAAAAGACAACACAGCCCTGAGGGTGGGCAGTGTGCCTTGAGCTGAGCTGCTGAACACATCTGGGCTGGGCAGGGAGAACATGTTATAGATAAGAGCAAATAAACAACCTTGGGAACCAAAGCCAAGGAGCTCTGACTCTTTCTTCAATCACCTGGCTGTGAAAAGGACTCTTGTGAGCACCCTAACCAGGGAATCCTGAGAAGATCCTGATAACACAACAGGGGAGCAACTGGCTGCTCTGACCTTCTCCACCAAAAGGCAGAGAAAAACTGCACACCGTGCCCTGAGGCATCCAGGGTGTCAGAGATGCCTTCCTCAGTGTGCTGAGAGTGATCACACACACACATGTGCAGGCCATGACACACAGACAGCAAGGGGCTCCAGTGTTTGGAAAAACAATCCCTTTTCCACAGCCCCTGGCCAGCTCCCAGGGTCATCACAAAGCACAGGATGTCAGAGCTGTGCTGTTCAGCCAGATGTGTGAGCTGCATGCTCGTGTCATCACAGCCACTGTGGAGAAGAAACTCTCCACCCAAATGCTCCCAACATCTTCTAGCACTGCAAATCACCAAGGCCAGCCTCAGTCCCAAGACTGGTTAAAAAAAAAACAACCAAAAACCTCAAACAAAATAATTCACCACAACAAACCAACCAAAGTAATAATTTGAGGATGAGCATTTAAGAGCCATTCAGCTGCTTCCTAATCAAAGACATTGTTTCACAGGTTTCTGGGCTGCTGGACAACAGCTGGAAGCAGAGATGAGCTTTTTAAACCACAGCAGAGGCAGAAATGGAACTTGGGAACTTGGCATTGCTTTGAACTGGAGGCAGGGCCAACAAGGTACAAGGATGGGTCTGAAGAGGAGCTGCAGTGAATGTCTTCTCTGCAGGCTGAGCCCCATCTGGGGATGGAGTTAAGTCCTATGAAGCTGCTACCCTGGGGAAGCTGCAAGTCCTGGAGGGAGCTGCTGGGAGGAGAACTGTTACTATGGGATGACACAAGAACAACACAGGCTGTTCTGTTCAAAGCAAACTAAAAAACTCTTCATTAAAACATCTGACTCCATATATATATATCTTTCTGAAATGCCAGTGTCATTGGAAGGTGACAGTGCCACCTCCTCAATGTCACTGGGCAACCCAACAGTCATCAGGTTGCTCGTTCCCCATGAAGGAATGAAAAATAATAAGCTATTTACATAAATTCTGTGGGAAAGTTCTGTGTAAATATGCAAACATCAGAAGGCTTGGTAAAACTTGAGAAAATCAGGGTGACAGAGAACCTGGCTGGGAGGTCAAGCAAGGAGCCAGAGCACTGCCAGAGGCTGCACAGAGCACTCACGGGTCAGGCAGAGAGCGAGCAGGATGATGAGCCACCATGGCAGCAGAGGATGGAGAAAACAAGGCCTTGGTGAAGCAAGGCTGAGGGGATCTCCATGGGCACAGCAGCACAGGGGACAACCCAAAAGGCTCCCAGTCACAGCAGCAGTGACTGCCCCAAAGGCACGGCGAGGAAACCGCCCCGAGCGCCTCACCAGGGACTCAGCTCCAGGGGAATGAGCTCATCTCTGGCACTGGGAGACACAGCAGGAATCTGCATTTTGGAGGAGTTTCTCATGGCAGCAAACGACCTTTTTATTTCCAGACAATAAACTGCAGCTGACTTCTTCAGGGAGGAAGGATGCAGGGATCCTGGCTCCCTTAGGGGGTGGGCAGGGGACATGAAGATGTGTGACACAGCAAGCTGGCAGCAGTGGGCTCAGGGCAGCTACTGGGCCCCCTGCTCCACAGCCCTCCTGGAAATGAGCAGGTTTCATGTCAGAGAATGTGAAACTGCTGGGAAATATAAAAAAAAAACCAAACAAAAAACCAAACGTAGGTGGGAAAAAGAAAAGGCACAGGAATATCCACCTCCACACCCTGTATCTGGTTTTATGAAATTTTTGTCACAACTACTTAAACAGATGACAGAAGTAAAACAAATCCATGCGTGTTTCTATTATTTTCACTCCTACTACTGAATTTCTCATGTCCCTATTAATCCTTCACACATCAAAGAGGATTTTAAACAACAGGTTTGGGAGGCAGAGCTGTAGTAAAATAGAGAAAAGACCTGATTTTGAGGGGAGTGGGGGGTGGAAGGGAGGAGGTGGTGGTGGTGGTTTTTGCCCCTTTTTTATTTTGGTTTTTTGGAAGCAATTCTTATTCTTCAGTGATCCTCAATGACTGATTCCACACAAAGAGTTACTTGCAGATATAATGCAGATTTTCTAACAAAAGGCTTCCTAAATTAGTGATCTCAATCTGGATATTTAATTTCAGAATAAATGAGTGAAACAATTAAACTGATCATAAACAGATTTCTTGTCCCCTTGAACTGATCTGGTAGATGAATAATAAGCATATTGATCTCGTGGATTAGTAATCCAAAAGTAAAAGTGTTCATCAAATTTTCCATATATGAAAAATTTTCCTACTTTCCCATTCTGAGCATAGCCACGAAAACCAAAGCCTTAGAGAAAAATGTCTATAGTGGTGAGATAAAAACTGTGGGCACTGCTACTCTGATACCCTCCCACCTTAGCCACAGACATAATTTACCAACAGTCACTTAGGGAAGAAGATTCCTCAGTATGGGAATGCCAGGGCAACACAGCAGCATCAAGAGTGCTAAACATAACAGTAAGTTAACAAAAGAACTAAAGTATATTGATACTATATATACTATATATAGTATATGTATATATAGTATATAGTATATACTATATATAGTATATATATATACTATATCATAGATATATTGATAAAAAGGGCAAAAATTGCTATTTAAATGTTGCTTGCTGTTCACAGCACACACATGAAGTTCCTGGATCTCACAGCTACACAGTCATTTCCATTCTGGTGCAATTCTGGTACAATTAAGTTCCTAGAAAAGTCAGAAAGCTGATTTACTTTTTTTTTTCCCCCCCACTGGGAATCATTCACTGTGCTTTAAGAATCCCATTCACAACACCAAGCCTGGCACAAGCTTGATAATTAGACAGCTACTGCAGCAGAGTTAGCAAAGTCTAAAATCATGTTGAGGTATCCAAAATATATATATATATTTTTTTAAAGAGTCTAAAGACTTCTACAAAACAACCTGCTCTGAAATGCATGTTCCCAATACTATTCTCTCTTCAGTGCACAGTTTTTCTCTCACTTTCCCGCTTTTCAGAGATCTTGGTGTCATGTAGGTGTCATCTGCACCTTGTGTTGCTAACACAAACCTCAAAGGTGAGATGTCCCCTTTTAGGCTAGTTACCAGTGCACAGAAAGGTCTCTGCTTCCACAGAAATGTCTTTTTGCACAGCAATTAAAAACCCACTGGAAAAGCAGGTAAACGTTTTCAGGGATTTTTCAGTCAAGCTCTGATTTCAGGTGGATCACCCTCAATATGAACACAGACCACCACAGCTCATATGGAAGGCAAATTAGCCCAATGAGTTTAGCAAGTGCATTAATCAAAGAGCTGACCATTCTCTGGTAGTTTGCATAAAAATGGAAATTTTCCAATTCGATTATCAGTGGATAATTAAAGAGTCCACAGAAAAAAAAAACAAAAAACCAAAAAAACAACCCAAAGAAAACCCCAAACCATCATCAAATTGACATCCTTACAGGAAGTATCTCCAGACATTTAACCTTTGGAAGTGGTTCCAGGGCAAGGGAACTGAGCCCCTGCAGCAGGTACAGGGACATGTGTGACTCGTTGCTGTCACCCCTGTCCTCCCCTTGTGCACACAGGATGGCATTTTGTCACAGCTCTCAGCAGAGCAGAGTCACAAAGAGGAAGGGGGTAGAGACTGAGAGAGAAAACATCCTAACTCCAAGTGCTTGGTCAGAGATATCAAAGGTGGCAGTGCCACTTTTAAGCAGCAGAATCCAGCAGTCTGACCAAATCAGGTTTCTTGTGATACCATGAGCACTTCCTGAAAAGGAAAAAAAAAAACAAAACAATTTTTGCTTATGGTAATATGGCCACTTAGTGTCCATCTGGTGTGAAACACAAAACATGGTGACTACAGGAATTGGTCCCTGGTGAGGCCAAAATACAGTGAGGCAGAAAGCCAGAAATGCAACACAGCTCCAGCAGCTCGTTTTACTGAAACACATCAATTTAATGGCAGCACTAAGGGATAGCTGCAATGAAGTAATGAAAATTTTAAGATAAAGAGAATTTGGCCTCCCACAAAGCAGACTGACCCACACGGGCTTCTCCCACTCTGAGAGCAGCTCTGAGTCTGAGCAGGTGAAGCCTCAGCATCCAGGGTTGGCTTGGAAAAGAAAAAAGCATTGCTGTGCTCTTGTTTCAGCCTGACACCCACACAAACGAGCCACTTCTTTCATTAACACCCCATTTTCCTGGTTTTGAGGCTTCACAAAGCAGAAGAATAGCACTGATATTTCAACAGCTAGATCCCAGCTAGCAAGTGTCCTAAAATTACACTGTAGAGTCTGGTAGCTTACTAAAAAACCTCAATGTCAAAACTCAAAGTACATTCAGTTTAAACACACCCTTGGGGGGATTTTATATTAACTACTTTCTATTTCAGACTATTCACTTTTAGCTCAACTAGCGATGCTTCATCACTCATCCAGGAAAACTCCCCTCTCTGCCACCCAATCTCAATCAACCTGCCAAATTAATTATCACCCTGCATTTGTCTATTGCTAAGAGGAGGGAAAAAAGCAAATAGATGAACGTAGCAGTGACCCGAGCAGAAATGGATCCTCTGAAATGGAACTAATTAGATCAGTTCAGTGATCTTCTTCCAGCACGACACATTTCACCCACTCCATCCCCAAGCAGCCCAGTTCTCCCATCTCCTCCAACTGTCCTCAGCAGGAAGCTCACATGGGGTTCAGATGCTTCTCCAGCAGCAAACCAGGGATCTTTTCTCCCTTTACTCATCCTTGCAGCTGCATGATTTAAAATAAAGGAAAAAAAGCCAACTGCCACACAGAAAATTCACAATGAGAATTTCCCACTGACATTTACATGCAGATTCCTGGCCACAGAATATGTGTTTCAGCCAGACAGCAGTAGGATTTTATTACCTACCTCAAATTTATTGGACCACAGCCACCAAAACTTTGGTGCTCTGCTGGCTCTACAGAATGAGCAGAGCTCAGAGCAGTGGCAGAGCAGGGCTTTGCTTTTGATACCCCACTCAGGCCTTACAGCAGAGCTGTCAGGACTAACACACAGAAAAAGTGCAGAGTTTGTGGGTTTTAGATCAATGCCATGAATCAGACACCAAACCTTGTGCTAAGAGCATTCCCAACTGAGCAAGTCCATGTGCCTGCATGGCCACAGCACTCGTGACCCTGCTGACCCTAAAGGGTCTAGCTCAAGGAAATACACACATCTTCAGTTCTCCCACCCTACAATTTTAAGGGACAGTCCAGTTGAAATGCATGCAAAACCACAGTTGGGCCACAAATTTCCCTGCTGCTGGAATTGGAACCGATTTCCTTGGGGTCCTGCTGTCAGGCACAGCCCGTGCCAGCTGATCCCATCACACCTGTGCAGTGGGAATATCCAAAGCTGTAGGACCATGGCAGAAACACCAGCTTCTCCTGTCTCAGTGCACTTCAACTTTCCACCAACCTTCTCCTTCTTCAGAACGTATTCAGAGCAAGATCAGAATAGGGCAAGGCAGCTTAAACAGGGCATGAAATGCCAGGTGACAGCCCCACTTGAGGAATCAAAAAGACACTGAAGTGAGACCTCCCTTTACTGCAGAGCTGGAATACCAAATCAATCCCCCCTTGCTTTTCCCCCTGTGTGATTTTTAACATGCTCTGTGCTTTCTTAGACATGAGGCACATCCCAAATAGACATCAGCAATGAAATGTGGATGCCTGCACAGGATCCCTGTGGGGTCAGGTAGAGTTTCAGATGCAGGAGCCCATAAGGGAGAGCAGGAACAGCAACACACAGAGGCAGGACTCTTGAGTCATCTCTAGGTAGGTGCCTACACAGGCAACAGTTTGTCATTCACACCCATCTGCTGCTCCAAATCACACACACATGCTGTCACATGTGCTTTTCCCCATCTGGATGGCAGAGATGCTGGGTATAGACAGGCAAAAGGCAGGAAGATGAATATTGGGCTTGTGCTCTACAAGGGGGAACTGTCAGGCACTTTCATCCACTCTAAGAGGAGAGATTTCAGTGGAGGCTTCTGGAAGTCAGAGTAAAGACAGATTTTTCACAATGGCTGCAGGTTTTTCCATGATTTGAAATACTGCCTTTCAAACCAGTCTGACTCTTAACAAGCTTTGCTTTTCAGATTTTATTTTTAAATAAAACCATGTATATTCTCTTAGAGGGATATCATAAAACACATCCTCCTGCAACACTGTCTGCCAACATTTCATTCCATGTGGCCACCCAAGTCCTATTTCCATCATATTTCCATAGTGTCACAGCACTGCTAACAGCAAAAGCAGAGCCCACCAAAGATGCAGTCTCTACCATGGTGTAAAGGATGCACAGAATATACAAAATTCAGAGGATCATGGTGGACATGGATGTACCAAGAGGCACTTCAGAGTGAGAAGGAGAAAGGCAGAGGGGAAAGGAGCCCTTTCTGGAAGGGCTGACCCCAAAGGAGAGACATGCAGCTGGACCCTCTGTTTCAAGCCCCTAGTTTTGGTTCACTTAAACTGAATCATGTCAAAATTGCTGAAATGTTATTTGCTAGAAGAATATCTCACATTGAACATGTATTTGGACTAATCTGCCTTTCAGAAACAGGCTTCAACAAAATTAAGTACCATTTCTGTGGTGAACAAAAAAAGGGAGTAAGTTATATGTCAAAAAGGTCCACCTATTCAAACCAGAAAATTTTGAAATTTATCTTCAAAAATAAAATATAATAAAAATAATAAAATAATTTCACATATTTCAAAATATGTGCAATCACTTGCCCCTCCACCATTGGTCCTTGTTTCCCCCCAGAATTTTATTCCTTGAATGATCTAGCTTTGCATGCTGCTGAAATATACTTTTAATGCAAACTTTACCAATAAAAACAGTGTTTCCTCTTCTTATTGACAAGCTGTTTAACACTGCCTGAAAAATAAGAGCTTTTGTTCTATTAATTTCATTACAATGTCTTCAGTCCCTTCATTACAATGTCTTCAGTCCCTTCAGTCCTTTCATTTGTTGCTGAAAAAGTAATTTAAGTTCCTTTTTCCTGTGTCCCAAATACTTTTTCTTTCATCTTCTTATGTTCAATTTGTGCTCTTTTGATTCAGCAGAAGTGTTATTTTACTAGAAATATATCACTTTACCAGGAGGGTCCACATGGAAAGGTATTTATATTTCTAACTATCAAAACAAACAAGGAAAAAAAAGGGGAAGAACTCAGCTCAGAGTCAAGTGGCTGTGCAGATCTGATTTTCTGACTGTGAAAAAGGAGCTCTCCAGATCTGTACTGATTACAGATTCAATCCTGAGCCCCTCATGCTAACATCATTTTCATCAATTCAGCCTGGTCTGGAGGCTGTCCTTTGTTTTTCTGTGCCTGGGAACCAGCCTGGTCCTCCAGGAGCTGTGGTTAAACACAGTTAGTCTGAGTTTTGTAAAGTGGCTTTGAGTCCCTCCCTGCTATTATCTGTCAGCTGCAAATCAGAGAAATCTTTGTAGCAACCACTTCTAAAGCATTTCCAGGCCACCATACAAACTTGTTAGCTCAGACAGAACCTTCCTGAGGGGGGGGAAAAAAAAAATCTCCATTTCACAGATGGAGAATTGAGGCATTTACCTAGCACAGTACTGCAAAACTGGGCATAGAAACTAAATATCTTCAGTTCATGGGATCAGACCATAGGCTTTGTTTTGATCAACTATTTATGTCCAAGTTCTTTTCTGGGGGGGAATCAAGGGTATACACCAGGGAACAGAATTATTCTTATTCTTGGCTGCCAGGAGATCTTATCACTCTTTCTGAAAACGAACTGTTCAGCCCTCTAAGTATCAGAAGGAGGACAGGCTTCACATACCAACAACCTTCCTTTTTAAGAAAGTGAAACAGGAAAGATGTAAAAATTCAAGGGATAAAAAAGTAACATTTATGCCCTGTACCTGGTCTGAACTCAGGCATCCTGCAATCCTCTTTCCTGCTTTAGAAGGACTTCAGCTAGAGAGGATGACTTGAGCAAAGTGAAAAACTCCACAGTTTGTCGCCCTGATTTTCTCAAGTTTTGCCAAGCCTTCTGATGTTTGCATATTTACACAGAACTTTCCCACAAACTTTATGTAAATAACTTATTGATTTTCATTCCTTTATGGGGGACAAACAACCTGATGGACTGTTGGGTTGCCCAGTGACACTGAGGAGGTGGCACTGTCACCCTCCAATGACAGGGGCATTTCAGAAAGATAGATATATATGGAGTCAGATGTTTTAATAAAGAGTTTTTTAGTTTGCTTTGACCAGAACTGCTCTGTGTCCTCCTTGTGTCACCCCACGGTGACAGCAGTTGTACCCCAGACCTGGGCTGAGCCTTCCCCAAGCTTTGGGGCTGAACCTTCCCCAAGTCATGGAGTCCACTCCAGCTCTGCCCATGGATGCAGAGATGAAAAGGGACAGGAAGAGATAAAGAGCCAAAATGCCAGGAGAGAAATCATTCTCACAAACCCCTCTGGTTTACTGATGTTTGTGAAGCACCTCTGACATGAAAGTGTTCGCGACAAGAGCTCCATTTTCTTCTCTTCCTCTTTCAATTTTTCAGAAGGAGAAATCATAGATAATTGCAGTTTACCCACTTTATCAGTACAAAGACCCATATTCCACAAGCATGCTGCCAGGAGATAAGAGCTGCATTCTGAATGTTGAGTGCCTGTGTGCCTTGGGCCCTCTCAATGGGTCCCTTTATTAGGACAAAGACTCCTTCAAGGAGAACCAGGGCCACCAACAACTTTAGTTCAGGCAAAGGTGACAGAGGCTGAGAAACAGATGCTTTATGAGCTTGGGAGAGCTACAGAAGACAAAAAAATAACTTCCCCTCTCATACCTAAATATAGAACATAAATAAAAATGTATATAACCTAAATAGATTTGCTGACCTTACACTTTTCCTCCCACACATCCAGCCTGTTTCCCCTGGCCCACACAGTGTGGTCCTGGAACCAGCATTTTCATTTGTTTTTAGGGAAAGACAGTTCATGATAAAACACCTGCAGTGCTTCAAGAGAAAATCAGGAAGCCCAAGGTGGATCAAGGAGCTGCTTATGTGCTCAGTTCTCACCAAGGAGCCACACAAAAGTGAATATTCCCAGTGGAGACTTCCCAGTGGCAGTCTGGAGTGTGATGCTGAGGAAGACATGATCAAAGAGGGGGGAAGAGGGTTCACAGTTCCCTGTAATGCCACTTTTTGTTGGCCCTGTGACTAAAAAGTGGCATCCAGCCTCCATATGCATAATGCTCCCAACATCTTCCACAATGTTAAATAGAGAGGATGGAGAAAAAAGTGTATGGAAATACAGGTAATGCCCACACTGATAACTGATAAGCTCAAATCATTTGGAATCTCTAAAGACAACAGCACTAAATACTTGTACTGCAACTTACAGAAGATACAGCTGCTTATTTTCTGTTCCTGTAAAAATGACAGCATTTCAAGTGTTACATCACAGCATTTAATTTGCTTAGAAATTTCACTTCCTGGAATTTGAATAATGGAGAAAAAACTGCAAAATTATTAAAAAAAAGTGAGATAGAAAAAGAGAGGAAGGGAGAAGGGAAGGAAGGAAGGAAGGAAAGAATGAGGGAAGAGAGAGAAAGAGTGAGAGTGAAAGAGAAAGAGGGAGACAGAGAAAGAGAGAAAGAAAAAAGTGAGAAGAAAGAAAGAAGAAAAAAGAAAGAAGAAGAAAGAAGAGAAGAAAGAAGAGAAGAAAGAAGAAAGAAGAAAGAAGAAAGAAGAAGAGAAGAAGAGAAGAAGAGAAGAAGAGAAGAAGAGAAGAAGAGAAGAAGAGAAGAAGAGAAGAAGAGAAGAAGAGAAGAAGAGAAGAAGAGAAGAAGAGAAGAAGAGAAGAAGAGAAGAAGAGAAGAAGAGAAGAAGAGAAGAAGAGAAGAAGAGAAGAAGAGAAGAAGAGAAGAAGAGAAGAAGAGAAGAAGAGAAGAAGAGAAGAAGAGAAGAAGAGAAGAAGAGAAGAAGAGAAGAAGAGAAGAAGAGAAGAAGAGAAGAAGAGAAGAAGAGAAGAAGAGAAGAAGAGAAGAAGAGAAGAAGAGAAGAAGAGAAGAAGAGAAGAAGAGAAGAAGAGAAGAAGAGAAGAAGAGAAGAAGAGAAGAAGAGAAGAAGAGAAGAAGAGAAGAAGAGAAGAAGAGAAGAAGAGAAGAAGAGAAGAAGAGAAGAAGAGAAGAAGAGAAGAAGAGAAGAAGAGAAGAAGAGAAGAAGAGAAGAAGAGAAGAAGAGAAGAAGAGAAGAAGAGAAGAAGAGAAGAAGAGAAGAAGAGAAGAAGAGAAGAAGAGAAGAAGAGAAGAAGAGAAGAAGAGAAGAAGAGAAGAAGAGAAGAAGAGAAGAAGAGAAGAAGAGAAGAAGAGAAGAAAGAAGAAGAAAAAGAGAGAGAGAAAGAAAGAAGAAAGAAAGAGAGAAAGAAAGAAGAGAGAGACACTACATTTCCTCTAAGGGAGAAAGAAGGCTTTTAACCAGGACTGCAAAGAGCAGAAAAAAATAAATGCAAGGACTGCAAGCTGAGTATTCATGGCTGATCTGTGGCCTGCTGCCCCAACACTGGTGGGAAACCTGCTGAAGGGTAAAGCTCAGCTCTGCCTGGTATCAAAAGGCAGAAGAATAGATATGGGAAAGCATAATAAACAAGCTGCATCCTTCCACTCAGGAGGATGGGCAGGACAGAATGAAATGCCAGAACTAAAGCAAGCTAATGCTAAAAATAACTTTATCTCTCCTTCTTTCTCTCAAGGGCCAAATTATCTCAGTTCTACTTGAGAAGACTAGGCAATGCCAGCATCAGGAAGGTCAGAAAGCATGTGAAAATTTACCCAGTAGCTTATCCACTGCCGAAATATCTGCTATTGAAATAGTACAGAAGAGCACAAAAACTCCTACTGTCTTACAGCTCAAATACATGCCAAGTCTTTATTTGAAGAGCCTGAGTTAAAAATGAACTTTGGATATTACAGACTTAATGTCCTCACATCCTAATACACAAAAGTTTTGGGGTTTTTTTTGGTCAATGAAATAGCTATCTGGTTATTTATTAGAAAACTGATTTGTGTTTAATATGAAGTATCTTGTAGAGATACAGATTAATTCCTTGTCCCCAGAATGCAAAGAGCACCTGCATATAAGCAAGTAACACAACAAGGTGACTTGACTGGAAGAATTAAACCTGGGTTTCTTCAAAACTCAAATGCTTCAGAAGTTGAATCAACTAAAAATTTTGATAAAAAGTTTTGATACAAGTACTTGAAGGGAGAAAGAGGATATTTATGAGACATCAGAACAACCTTTTCCAATATTTCAATGTCTAGGACAACAGAATTTCAGTTTTGTTTTACTACAGAGTGTTGAAATTAAAATATGAAAGGAAAAATTACCCAAAACCAATGGAATCCCCCCCCTGCAGGTTCTCTGCTTACTTTTTCTACCTCTGTTGAGGTCGGGATCAAAGGCACTTGAGAGGATGGTTCACGTTCACACTCAGGTGTTTATTATTTCCTATCAATGTTACAGTCTCACAGCACTGAGTTCTGCAGTCTTTCATTAGCAAGGCACAAAATGGCCAACTATCTCTTGTTACAAGGTCTTTTAAGACTAAACTATCTAATTAAGAAATAATACCTAGATTATTTTCACTTTTAACCCAATAACTGATCACTTGAAGCCTACAGTGTGGACTTTTCTGTCCAAGTACAAAATACCACCCCAACCCATGAAGAAAAAGGAAGAAGGTGAAGAAGAAGGAAGAAGAAGGTAAAGAAGAGCAACCTGCCTCTGCCTAAAACCTCCATCTTGCTTCATTTATATTGCTATATTCTAAAACCCCAAACTCTAAGTTTTCCACCCTGTGATATTACACACTTCTAATCAACTACACACCCATAATCCCAGTGCTATTAATCAATTTTGGGAGCCTTCTCCACGGCCTCAGGTGAAATGCAGTCTTCTCCTGGGAGTCAGTGCCTTTCAGCACAGAAAGTCTAAAATTCTCAGCATCCAGGGTTCCAACACCACAATTGTTCAATTGAAACAATTCCACAATTGTTTCAAGTTGTAAAGGGTTTACTGACTGAAATGAGCTTTTCTGCTGCTGTCAAACTTCATTCCCAGAGTTTCTCAAGATATTTAGGCTACATTTCCTGAAATGCTTCCAGAGTCCTTCCTGCAAATCTGGTCACTGGGCTGTGAACCTGGTTGTTGGGTAGCTCTTGACTTACAATGAGTGGCCAGATTTCCAGAATTTACAGGCTGGTCAGCCTTTCTAAGGTCAGGATGCAGAAGCTGCACACCTGGGAGAAGGGCAGGGAGAGGCAGTCAGGAGAGGATGACCAGCAGGAGCTGGCAGCAGCTCACAGGCAGCCTGAGACCCAGCTGGAGACTGTCCTGCAAGTGTTGTGCTCTAGGAAAACTCCCAGCACTGAGCCTGGTGTCCTTGCTCTCCCTGCCTTCAAGTGTGGATCACCCCAGAGCAGTGCAGACATGCTGGTGGCCTGGTGCACAGGAGCAGGTCCAGCTCCACTGCTCAGCAAATTGTGTCCCTGGGGCAGAGCAGCAAGGAAACACTTCCCAAGTGCCAAGCTGTAAGGACCAAGGACCTGGGGATCCAACAGGATGTGGCCACCAGAGAGCAGACAGAATGAGGTCACAGTCTGATCTACAGCCCAGGCAGCACACCAAGCTACATCTAGGCCAACATTTTAATAAATCCTGTTATTGAATGGGAGGCAGAGGGAGAAGGAATATCCTCCAAGTTCATTCAACCACCAGGTAACCAAACAACAAACCCAAACCAGAAATGTGCTAGGAATATGGCAAGCAGATGGCTGGTTTTGTTTTGCTGTCCAGGATTCCATACCAGGGAGGAATTTCACTTGTGGAGGACAGGACATACAACTCAGCCTTTTGTCTAGTTGATACACCTAGCTGCTCAGTGGGCAGAGGAGTGTTCATTGTTTCTTTCATTTGGTTGTTTTGTTGTTTTTTTATTTAAAGGCCACACTTTCACAGCATTCACAGAATGACCAGGTTGGAAGAGACCTTCAAGATCGAGTCCAACCCAGCCCCAACACCTCAACTGAACCCTGGCACCCAGTGCCACATCCAGGCTTTGTTAAACACATCCAGGGATGGTGACTCCACCACCTCCCCAGGCAGAACATTCCAGAACTTTATCACTTTTTCCATAAAAAAACTTTTTCCTAATATCCCACCTATATTTCCCTTGGTGCAGCTTGAGGCTGTGTCCTCTGGTTCTGTCAGTGCTGCATTCTGCAAAGGGATGCAAAATCCATCTCTAAGTCTAGCAAACAAGCAAGAGACAGTGATGAATTGGCCAATTTAGCTGCTCCAATCTTTGTTACTAATCTCCTCTAATTGTTCCCAAGTCCTAGTGGGAACAACAGGAAGCAGTAACTTCACTTAGAGAAAAGGCCCATGGGATTAGCTGTACCAGGGTAGAGTTAATTCATGATTTTTGTCAGGTTCTGGCCAAAAACTAGAAGAAAAAACCCAAGATATGGAAGAGGTATGAGACAAGGTTAATTTCTACCTTGAGCAGTCAAGAAAAAAGTGAAAAAGAAGAGGCCAGACTTTTTAGCTCTTGTTGCTTTTCAATTTCATTAGCATCTCTCCTACGCTATAACCATTTCTTTTCAGTTTTTACCTCACAAAATGCATTGCCCAACAAACTCCTGGCTGCTAAAAAGTGGGTATCTACCTACTGCTGGAGAATTTCTTTTGCCCTAAGAGGTCACAGTTGGTACAGCTCCAACACCTCAACTTTCAGCAGCCAAAAAAATTGCTTTGTCACTGAATGCAGCTGCAAAAAAAGCCAGAAAAACAACTTGCTGCATTTTAAAACATTAATTTCCCAATGTGAGGGAAATTCTTATACTTGGCATAACACATGGGGGCCAGGTGGTATTGAATCAGTTCAAGTGGAACTTTCCTTCAGCCAAAACTCAATTTGACTGAAAATTCTCTGGGGAAGAAAAAAGTGTGGTTCTGTCCTGGTTCTATGGTGCTTCTAGAACAATGGGGCCAGATACCCAAGGGGAAATCCTAAGGACTACTGTCCTGTAAATAACAAAACCCCAAATCAGCAGTTACACTTGGACAAAAAACCTCTCTGGATAGCACTGTAAATATGGTTTTAACCAATCAATCAGCCTGAAAGGCTACAAAAAGGTCAAAGATGATTATTTAAAGTACCAGTTATCACATAACTGAGAGAGGAACAGCATGACTGTGCAGCTCTTAAACCAGAGACCAGATGCCTACACCTAAGAAAAGCTTATTATTGAGACTGTGAGGCTGAGGGGGGAAAGAGGTTTTAAAAACACACTCAAATAGTAACCCTCCTTGAAAACAACCATGCTTATACTATCCTGTAATACTAAACTAACACAGCAAAAAAGCAAGCAAGCAAACAAGACTGAATATCTACACGAGGAAAAGAAAAACCAACCAACTGAAAAAGTGGGCAATATTGAATGTCTTTTGAGAGTATTTTTTAAAATAAAACTTTCTTTTCATAACAGGAACAATAGGTCCTGACAATTTATACATGAAGCAGATTTCAGCTCAGGCAGTTACAACTCCTATCAAAGGACTCTAAGGAAAAACTTATATCAAGTTTCTGCTTTTCAGACTCCTCAACCTAAGGGCTGATTAGGTTTAGAAAAAAATTTAAACAACAATATGATGAAAAAAGAGGTCGTGGCCCTGGCATATGGTATTATAAACACAGGAAAGCGCCAGTATAAACCTTTATCAGGAGACTGGGTTCTCTGTCAAACCATGCCTTTCTTCCAAAACATCCTTGCTGCCATATGTCTGCATCTCGCCAGCTGCAGGCCTAATAAGAGACTTCTTATTCATGCTGTAGAATGTTTTGTAGAATTTGCCACGGGGGTCACTCTCTGGGAGTCATTTACGTCACAACCCCAACAGCCTCGGAGCCGAGGGGAGCCAAGAAACGCAGGCTGGTGGAGGAGGGAGGAGGGGGAGCATCACACTTGGAGCTCTGTGATTTCATCTCCCCACTGAAAGCTTGGCTTCCCAACTTGCTCTTCTGCTCTGAGGTGCTCTGGGACCTTCCTGCTGTTTTTACACTCAGGAGAACAGGGGAAATTAAATACACATACTTAGATGAAGACTGCTGAAAGACTTTATTCCCTCTACTCTTGTTCCACGCCTCATTATTTGCAATAACCCTGCAGTTCTAACAGGCCCAGCTGTCAGTTTTTGTGACCTGTTTGGACTATTCTGTGCATTTATAAAATGCAAAGTGAAATACATGTGATGCAGCCTTCATCCAAGCTGAAATGGAGCTGCCTGATGAAGTCAGTTTGTAAAAGAAAAACTGATACCCCACCCTCACAGTTTATCACCCTAACCTGGCTCTCTACAGTGCTTTTGCTTTGGTTTTAATCAGTATCTGCTGGTTGTAGGAAAATGGATTTTCAAATCTATGTGCTATTATAAAGAAGATATATACTCCTACTACAGCCACACATAGAAAAGCCAAGAACCAAACCTGGAGCAGTGACTGGAGTGACCAGAGCATCTCTTCCAACTCTCTGCAATCCTGGAGGCAGAGAAATATTTGCCTTTCCTCTCCATTCCCTTTCATATAAACAGAGAATGACAGAGATGGGTGGAAACATGAGGGCAAGGTAAAAATTTGCCCTTTTTGCTACTGGAATAATTTGCTCATTTAATGGCCAGTGAACTGACTGTTGAACAATTCAGTCTTGCACACTAAATTCAGAGCCATGCCAAGAAACTCATGCAAAGCTGCCATGTAATTGCCCAATAAGTGATGAACAACATAGGCAGAGCTTTTAATTGTTAATTTCCAGTCAAGCAAATATTTCAAGGGGTTTTTTTTAAAAGTGCAGGTATTCTGTAAGTGTCAAACAGAACAGGGAGGGGACACTCTTGAAACATTTTCAATTCTTGCTCCACTTTGGGGAACTTAGGGCTTTTATTTTCCTTTCTGTCTGTCTCAGGGGATAGGAAGCTTTTTACTTCAGTATTGTCCCCTCCTTTTAAAGGTTTCAAACAAGACAAGCCCTGCTGAGTCAGATGCTCACCTTTTTTTTGTTTTTTTTTAAATGCTAGCAGGTCATTCACAAGGCTGTACATTTTATTTAGTTAGGAAACAGCTGCAATGGAAAGTGACTTGGAAAATATGAGGCAGGTATTTCCATGGAAAGTTTAATAGCTATAAGAGTTATTTTGCTAAAATTTTAGAAGTTTAAATGTTTCAGTCTTACTTTTGTTGTTTTTTTTTTTAAGAGAAAATACATCAAAAGTCTATGTTCCTTTCTCCTACCTGATTCCTGTCAAGTCATGATTTGAAAATATGCATCAAAATATAGTCTGCTCTAAGACTTAGACTCCTTGTCTTGGAGTCACACAGCCAGAGGAGAACTGCACTTTGCACTTTTGAAATACCAGCCTTCCAGCCTGAGCCCATCATACCAAACAACACCTAAAAATCAGCGAGGACACAAGAAGAAAGTGAAGGCAATAACCAAAGAAGCAAACATCCTGACACTTTTAAATATTTTCATTTGTTCAAAATAATGCACATCTAAAAGATGCAGCACTAGCACTTGCAGGCTACAGATGCATCCTCTGCATAAGTGCAGCAAACCTCTGTGCATCCCACCCATCCACAGCTTCTGAAGGAATGGATGGAGAACCAAAGCACTCTGGGTAAACCAGAGATTTATGAAAACAAAAAAGCCTCTCAGTGGAGAAATGTAGATCTTTCAGGTCAGCAATCCCTAATCAAGGCTGAAAATAGCACTTCAGAGCTATGGTGCACTTTACAGCATGTTAAAATTAGTGTTTTGAGTGCTGAAACTACAGCAGCTCTGCTGGGAGTCCTGTTAATGAGTGTACAGAAGTGCAGTACTGAAGTCCTGTGGCACAGACACACAAACACTCCTGTCAACTAACCTATAAATGTTCTGTGCACTAAATCCAAACTCACCATCCTGGTCTATTTTTTGCCATTCTTCCCATACGAGAAACTAAAAATAGGCCCATGAGAACCATGCGTGGGATTTTGCTCTTCAAATGTTTAACTCATGCAAAATAAAAATCTGCCCAGCACTGTTTATGAAGAGATTCTTCAAGGGTTTTCCAATGTGTGGATGGAGGATGTCTTTTATATGTAGATGCACACATGATAACCCTAAGAAATTGTGGCTACACACTCTTGCCTATTTATGTATTCTCTCAAGTTCATTTATGCATTATTTATTATAAGATAAAAACAAAGACATGAAGAAAATGGGGGCATGACCTCAAACAGGTCTGAAGTTCAAAAAAAGAAAAACCAAAAAGTGAAGCAAAACCCCCATTCTTCTGAAGAGTCACTGCAATATCATCAAGCAAGGTTACACAGCTGGGTGTGCAAGAATCCCTCTAACACACTGGAAAGAGAAGAGCTGTTAAATTTAAAATAAAAGATATGCCAGTAAGAAAAAACAAGAATCACCTTGCCTATGCAGTGATGCCTCAGGTTTTAGCTTTTACATTTTTCAGATTCTGTGCTGCTTCAGCGCGTGGGTTGGGCTTCATATAAGGAGACAGTGAGCTCTCTGCACAGAGCAGGGAGACAAAACAATTCTCCAGCTGGGGACCAAGGACAAATGATCCAAATCTCAGCCCCAAGAGCACAAACAATGTGGACTGAAGAGAGAAAAACAAGAAGGATGGGAGTGCATGGGCTAAAGCTGGAATTGGACAATGAACTCCAAGATGCAAATGGAGCAGAACTTATAAAAATGAGAGACCCTGTGACTGGTTGTCTATTTTTGTGACCATTTTGGTTCCTCTTGGGTGTAGCCCTGGCTGGGCTCTTGTGCTGCCCAAGGTGGATCCACTGCTGCCTCCTAATAAATCCCTACTTTATTCTTCAGCTCCATCCAGCCTCTGTTCTAGCTCAGCCTTCAGCAGCATCCCCTGTCTCTGCTGCAAGGCAGCCAAACTGCATAAGGTCACTCTTCAATGCTGTGAGTGCCAAACAGGAATGGAGGCATGCTAAACCAGCAAACCTCCACCTTCCCCTGCTCCTCTGGAGAAATGCTTCCCTGGTTTAGGACAGATAACCTCCCTGTTGCTATCAGGAAGGTCATGTGCTGGCTGTGGCTGCAGCCAGCTCGGGGGAGCAGATGGCAGCAGAGGCAGATGGCAGAGCACACAGGTTCTGCAGGGCTCAGAGCACACAGTGCTGCATCTTCCAGGGAGGAAAACAAATGTTGGGAGACACCAAAGTGAGACTGGACTGACTGCCTCAGAGCCTCTGCTGTTTGCTTTCAGGGGCTGAAACTTCAAAGGAAAGAACTGCTAGGTTTCTGCAGTGATGCCCAGCACTACAATGGCTGGGCAGGCTCCCCTGCACCTTGGCAAGAAACTTCCTGAGCTTTTGTCTCAATGCCCCATCACCAACCCCATTTTTATCTCATTTCATTCATTAACAACACTGCTTTGTGCTTGCAGACCGCTGAACTGCTTCTTACCCAGATTTTTAAATACTTTGGAGAAGGAGACTAAACAGCTTTATCTCCTAGGTAGAATAAGGAAACAGAGGGGTAAAAAGTCCCATTGTCCCATTGCTGTGAAAGCTGAGAGTCACTGCTAGGAAAAAAGCTGGAGTGGCTCAGCTCCAGAGTCATGCTACAGTGACTGCAAAGGGTCAGGGTCACGAGGAGCTGGAGGAGAGGTGGGACAGTCCTGGGAAGAAAACTGCAATGACAATGAAAGGGGCACTGGGCAGGCAGGGATTCACAGTGGGACTTGGAAAAAACCAAAATGACAGGACCAGAGAATGGCCTGGGTTGGAAAGAACCTTAAAGACCATCTTGTTCCACCCCCCTGCCATGGGCAGGGACACCTTCCACTGTCCCAGGCTGCTCAGAGCCCCATCCAGCCTGGCCTTGGGCACTGCCAGGGATCCAGGGGCAGCCACAGCTGCTCTGGGCACCCTGTGTCACCACCCTCACAGGACACAATTTTTTCTTAGTATCTCATCTAAACCCACACTGATTGTGAGAAGGCTTTGTGTCCAGGAGACAAGGAGCTGGGATCAGTCACTTCACAGAGGAAACCAATGGAACAAAGGAGACAGGGCACAGCACCGTGGCACAGCAGGGTGGAGCAGAACATACAGACTGGGATCTTCAACACCACATTCCACCAGAGAACTCCTTAACAGTGGGAGCAGGCTGGGCACCATGACCACAGATTAAAGATATGAGCCAGGGAAAACTCTTGTCAGATGAGTCAAGAGCAGTGAGGGTTGGGAGAAATGTGCCAAAGCGTTTGCTCAACAGAGCACTGGCACTTTTCAAACCTTGGGCTGAGACACACAGCCCTCCTATGGCCAGAGGCAGCCAGAAATCTGATCTGAATTACTGATTCACCTGAATAATGAATGAGGAAAAAAAAAAAAGGCTGCAAATAAACAAAGAGCCCCACTTTTTAACTCAAAAATCCAATTTTACTTCACTCTTTCTTCTGTAGCACAGCATGGAGCTTAATGAAGTGGCCATAAGGAATTTCACTGCAGGGTAAAATACCCTGATTTGGCAAACAGAATAGGTGCTGCCTACAAATGTGTTTGAATGAGCAGCTGCATTTTCTCCAGAATATATAGCACTAGAATTTAACTCCAAGCTATGGAAATTCTCCTGTCTGTTCCTTTATTTTCTGGGAGCTTTTAACATTCATCACCACAGTATCTGAGAGCTTCAGAAATATTTATTTGAATAAAACTTCCTTAAGGAAGAGAGAGCTAAGACAAAGAGTGTCAGGTCAAATCTGTCTACTGATTTGAAAGGTACAGTATGAGAAGTCCAAGGCCTATTTCTGAGAACTTTTCTTATTATATAATTCTTTCCATATTCAAAAGAGTACCCATTGATCTCTGGAAGAATTCAGTAAATAAGATGAGGAATCAAGCCATCATAAAAACTGGAACTCACTTATGAGAATCTGGATATTAAATTGCCTAGTACTGCATAAAAAGTCATCACTCTAGAGCATCATTCACCTATCTTCACCCTGAAATTTTTCCTTCTGCAATCTCCTGACTCATTCTCTAAACATATTCTGGCATCCTCAAAAATGTGATCTGAGAAAATCAGTGAGAGAACACAGATTTACTTCCAGCATGAGTTTGTTCTGTGCAATGAGTGGATCAAGGAAACTACAGGAAAAAGAAATATGCAGAGATGGGTAGGAGATGGAATGAGGTGAACATGAAGGAGATAATGGGATGTAGGATAGTTAAGCTCATGCAGGCTACCATAATTTTAGCCTTCTCCTTATTTCTGAAAGCTCCATAAATCCTTCTACAATGTTTGTCAGTGGAGTTTTATGAGGTATACAGTCAGAAAAGTGAGACCTGCCTTCATTTCTGTTTTAAGTTTCATGAATATTTAAACGATGCAGCAAGTGAAATCATCCAGAGTGAACAAGCTTAGAAACTGTGTCTCATTAAAGTATAATCAAAAATCATTTTAGGTTCAGATTATTTTTTTTTTTTTTAGTTATGT
Organism: Peucedramus taeniatus; assembly: GCA_013400575.1. Lineage (NCBI taxonomy): Eukaryota > Metazoa > Chordata > Aves > Passeriformes > Fringillidae > Peucedramus > Peucedramus taeniatus. Next base: position 51,638 of record WBNO01007146.1, on the reverse strand, counting down.
AAGACAAGTTCCATTTACCTGATTCAGTCAAAACATTAGTCTGTAACAGAAGGAACAAAGCAGCCCTTCAATCATAAGTTTGGGTAACCACATACTGTATTAATGAAGAAAAAAAAATAAGGTTAAACACCTCTCATAGTTTCTAAATGTTTTCTTCATTGAAGAGCAGTATTGCTTTGCTAACAATCTACTTTCCTGGGAACTTATTCTTTAACCCAACAATTTGTAAACCTGAGCTTTCATTAGTGTTTTTCCAGATGGGTTTTTTTGACATGCACTGATATTTAGTTATTGGTGCTTTTTATGTCATTTACGTCATTTTGGAGGAAAGGAAAAAAAAAGTGAGAAACATTCCAATGATGAACACTTGCATTTTAAGCTTCTGCTTTATCAGATGTCTAATTTAATGTAGGGTGTTGGTGTCTGTGCTCACAGGAAAGAAGGAATGACCATTTGGAGTCCAACTGGTACAGGAGCAATCAGCTGGGTTTGTAGGGACTGTAAAAAACAAGACAGGTCTCAAAACCAATTTGTTTTTTAAGCCCTCAAACAAGTGACTTTTGCCCCTTCATTCACAGAGTAATTTTTTTCTTTTCCTTTTCCTTTAGCAAACAAGTTTCTAAGGCTGAACATTTACATGGCCTGAGTTCCAAGAAGGAAAGCTGCAAAATATCAAAATAACTAATTACAAAGAGGATCTTTATATTGAAATAGAAAACCTTCCTGCAACAGCCCTGCTGCTTACAGTAGCTCTACTGACCTGGTCAACACAAGAAAGTACATTTTATTGAAACATTAACATTTTTATATCTCATATAAGATTTTTTAAATTTTTATTTTTTAGCCATAAAAAGCTCCTGGAGTTGAGTTCAAACCAGCTGTTACTTTGTACTGGGTTTCAAAGACTAATTGTATATACCACTGCAAATTTAGCTAAAAACATATGCTTACTATGACCATATTTCAAAAAAAAACCTCTAGGCTGCTTCAAAAACATACAAATCTTTGGCTTCATTTGCTCTTCTGGCCAGAATTACCTATGCCTAAGAATTTAAATTCTGTCAAAAAATGAAGCTGGCTTCTTTTTTTTTTTTTTTTCCTCCCTACTTACTCTCCTCACTCCAAAACAAGGCAGCTAAAAGAAACCCCATGCAGTTCTGCTGTACTCAGGACTGTAAATTCCCTCCTGAGTCACTTGAGCCCTCAGCTCCCCTGTGACATCTCGGGGTGCTAGAATCCTTGTGCTCAGGTCTGTTGATGATGGCAAGTATCAAAAGCTCAGGGGAGGAAAAAAGCTTTCAAGTTTTGAAAAAAAGAGGTGGCCAGAAGGATGAGGAAAGGCAGTGGAGACACCAGGCAGAAACCTGTCCCCCATCTCCCCTGTTCCCACTTGGGCCAAATTCCAGCAAGAAGCAGAGGATGGGAATGGTGAATGAAGGGCTCACCTTCCATTACAATGCTATTTAAAGCTCCAGATTTCATTCCACTCTGAACAGATTGAAGTAGTAAAAATTAATTAAGCAGTAACTTTTGACTACTGCCATGGGGTGATGGCACAGAAGTCACCTCTGGGTCACCACAGTAATTGTGCACATTTCAGTGTAAGTTGCAGCAAATTCCACAATATGAAAAACCTGCTCACTGTTTATGAGAGGTCACCCAGAATTATTTCCTTATGTGGGGCAATGACCAGACTGTGTAAAAAAATGCAAAAATGCAGAAGTCTTGACTCATGATGATTACAAATTCGCTGGAGAAACACAGCAATTCTGGAAGATAGAACAATTTCTCTGTGCTGCAGAGACATAACATTTGATTTTCCTGTGTTGACCCAGAGGATAGGCTGCAGTGGGTAGGTGAGTACTGCAGAGCTGCCACTGCAGTCATGTTCTACAGGCTGTTTCAAGGTTTTCTCAATGAACTGCCTTGTACTGGTGGGGGGGAAAAAGAAGACCCACAAAAACCCCAGAAAAAAATCTGAAGCAGCCAACCACACATCAGTACCTCTCTTGTGCACAGAGCTCATCCTTTCCAAAGTCAACATTTTTCTTCCCTCTCTGGTTTGGGGGGGTGGGGAGGGGGGTGTGGAATTTATCAGGTGTTTACAAGCAAAACCAAGATAAAGCTGAATGTTTTTTACTTTCATCTAAAATAGGGGCTCTATGAGGAGTCCTTCGTTTCTCCTGCCCCAGCCTGAGGTTGGTTGAGAGGAAGATTTGAAAGATGCCACTTCCACTTTTTTTCATTACATCACTCCCTGTGACTGTACAGGCAAAGGAGCTGACATGATGCAAGCTAAACCTCTTTGGAGAGGAAGATTGTTTCTCTTGGACTTACTTGCAAGCTTCAGAGGCCAATGGCACAGTTGAAATTCAAGTATTTGAAAACCCAAACATGGTGTTTTCTTCACCAAATGCTCTGTCTAGCAACAGTCCCCCGAGGAGCAGGAAGAAAGCAGATTCTTTCTCTCTCATTTTCCATTCTTCATTCCTTTCTCTTTCCTCCCCTACGTCCACAAATGAATAGGAGAAATCTCCTCCCCCCCAACCTCCATCCCTCCTTTTTGCAGGCAGTGATTGGGAAATGAGAACCTGAAGCAGCTTCCCAGCCCATTCTAAACATGTGGGCAGGCTGTTCACTCCTCCAGCTCTCTCTGGCTGGCTCCTTTCCACAATGAGCTCAGAAAACACAGAGCCATCCCCAAATATTACAAGCACCAGACTGTTCTGCTTCTGCAGACTCCATCAGTGAAAATGATGAAGCAAGACAGGAAAATATCCCTCCTTCCCCTACCTTTCATTTATAATTGACCTCTTTGATCCTCTCTCTCTGGAAGGGTCTGAACTTTTCCTTGAGGTAGGCCAGCCTAATGACAGGAAAAACAAAAACTCAATATTCACTTTAAGAAGTGTCAGGCGTAAAAGAATGAAGTCCCTGAGAGAAAAGTGAAGGGGAAACTTGGGAGTGGCAAAACTACCAAAAAAATTTACCCAGAAAGAGGACAAACCAATGACAGTGTTGTCTTTCTTGCAAGTAAGCAAAGAAATCTGCAAATTTCTAGGTTACTTAAGCAGTGCTTTTAAAAACTACTTGCTAGGGAAACAAGTATAAAAAAAAAAAAAGGCAAAAAAGAACTGTCAAAGCAGTATGATTTTTTTAAATTACTGAATGTAGTTTTTAATATTTTTTCCAAAAGGAACAACATCAAGGATCCACAAGAAAAAAGCCTAGGAGTACATACTGGCACCTGAGATACAAGTAACTAGAAAAAATATAGAGCTCTTCTTCTTAGTTTGCACAGAGCCTAAGAAACTCCACACCTTGTCTAATCCTTTTTAGCTGTGTTATTGCAACAATAAACTTCCTGGGGAGACACAGTGCTGTTCTCCTGCCACGCTGGCCTTTCAGAGAGTATTTTTTCACCACTGCAAAAAAAAAAAAAAGTGCAGGCACAAAGGTCCCCTAGGCTACCTAGGTCCCAATTTGGGGCTGCCATGCAATGAACCTTCATCATAGCACGATGATGAAGGCCAAAGAGAAGCTGGAACTTCACTGTCACAACAGTGAGGACATGCACTCCCAAAGGAACAAACAGCACTGGATTTGGGCACAGACTGAAGCCAAAGCCCAAACCTGCACCATTCATACTTCTACAATCTCACTTCCTGAAAATTTTTATTTGCCATAAATGCAAAGAAACCTCTTGAACTGCAATGCTAGCAAATAAGCCATCAAGCTTAGAACACCCTTAGAATGTCTTTAAGAAACCAGTGCAATTCAAATGTTATGTGTAGACCTCAGTTTGGATTAAAACCTGAGATTTGGATTGAGGTCAGGTTAGAAAACTCTGAGAGCACAGTTAAAGATACAGATTTTTCAATCATGAATTATTCAGGTTGAAAATAACCTCTTAAGGTCATCTAGTTCAAGTGCCTGTTCCAGGCAGGTTAATTCAGGGCTTTGGTTGAGGTGAGTTTTCACTCAGCTGGGGCACAGGTGACAGATGCCATCTGTCCCCCAGGACAGATATGCCACAGCCTTATACTGTACACTGTTCTGGTGTGTAACTACCCTTGCTGTGAAAAGTTCTACTTAATGTGACTTTCTCTTGCCCTGCTGATTGCCCCTGGATGTCACAATATGCACCTCTGAGAAATAAAACCTGGCTCCACCTTCTCTCTGATCCCTTTTTAGGTAGACTGGGGAAAGCAAAGAGATTAGAACCTGCTCCTCAGCCTCAGTGAGAGGAAATCACACACAGGAAGCCACAGAAAGTCTTGGGGTGCCTGGAGGGAAGGAAAGATGCTTTCCACCAGCTGGCCAGCTCCACTCTTGCCAGGGCAGCGGGTCCCTGGTGAGCCCCAATGGGCACAAGGATGACTCAGGCTCTGGCCTGACTCCTTGCTGACTCATTTCCCTGGAACCTTTGGAGTTAATCACTCAAGAGTGCTAATGGACTGCTGAGCAGGGCAAGTTGCTGCTTTTGCCCTGGTATAGTTTGTGATTCACAGAATTCTGCTGAGATTGCTTTGACTGAGTGCTCCAGAACCGACCTATGCTGTACTTGAGGCAACTGTCAAATAATTAATTTTCTACAAAAAACCAAAACAAGGTGTCAGTGTCTACCTTAACAACGTCACCTAAGCCACAAAAAACTTTATGTGGAAGAATATGTGGCTGTAAGGCTGACAGCTGTTTAAGGGATATTGGCCTAAGGCCACAATCCTATGAAAATCTCTCCTCTGAAATCAAAGAGTTTCTTAGTGCTACAAAGAAAAGGGAACCAGCACTCCAAAATAAATCTCATTTTCCCTGATTCCCAGCATGCAACAAACCAAGAAAACCAGACAACTACTGGTCAAACCAAACACCTGGCTTCCAGCATGCAGCCCTCCAGCCTGCACTCAATCACAGTTTTGGACCTGTCACACCATGAATCAGGAGGAAATACTTTAATTTGAAAAGCAAATGTAATTACACTAAAGAAAGAAGGCAAGTGTTCAATCTGCTGGCATCAGAGCTCCATCTCCCTTCCCAGCTTCCAGGGCACGCACGGCTGGCAGAGCAAACTGGGAGGCACCTGAGCTCCCAGGTGTTTCCTCTGAGAACTGAGCCATGCTGCTTCAGGGGCACCAGGCAAGAGTCTGTGCTACACAGAGAACGTGTCCAAGGCTTCTGCATCTCCCCCAAAAAAGCCTCTCTTACAGCAAGTATATAAAGCATTACCTTAACTGTTTAAGTCTTTCCCCCTGGCATGCCAAAAATCTTTCGAGGTTCTGCCAAGAATATTTTACTAAGTCTCCCCTTAGAAAGGTGGTAAAGGGAGAAAAATAATCAATAGGGGTTAAAGAGATGTTTTTTCTTTTCCCCTCCTGATAATTACACAGAATATATCTCAGCCTGACCACAGAAAAATGATTACCTTATAGCAAGAGAACTGTTGGTTTGTTGTTGTTGTGGAGGTTTTTATGGCAAAGGCTTCAGGTCACAGCCTATTCCTGTTGTCTTTTTCCATACAGTGTTACACACAGAGATTTAATGAAGATCCAACACAGGTGAAGTTTCCTTTACATTTGTCACATGACTTTTCTAGGCATTTTGTACTGACAAAACCTATTCCAGCTCCATTTCATCCAGTTTTTTACTGTCACGTTTCCTGATATCAGCTATGAGCAATACATGTTTCAAATCCCACCTACCAACAGAAAGGAAAAATTTACCTGTCTGGAGCTCTCCCTTACAGACTCCAGGTCAAGTGACTATCCATGGCTTTCTTGCTATGGACTATTTTCCAAGCCTCAGTGAGATAGAGACCATTTAACAGTCAATAAAATCATTGGCCAGTCATCAACTAGAAGACTATAAAAAGTTCAAATGATCTTTTGCAGGCAGATACAAGCCATTTTTCTCATGCCTCAAGGCAAAAGAAAGACAAATGCAGTTCCTTTTAGTTTAATGTCAAATCCATGTTAAGAAAGTGGCTTAAATTAATCTGGTTTTCAAAATGAAATGGGAGCTCTGACACTTTTGAGACTCAGTGGAGGGAAAAATGAGGAACAGCTGGAGGTGGCAACTGTAAACTGGTATTGCTGAAATCATTCATTGAAACCTATATGAGGCTATATGAAGAAACTCAAAAATTATTAAAGCCTTTTTTTGTGATGCCACTGCAGTTTATAAGGGAAATGCACTGCACCACATCGGCACAGTTTTGACACAGGGATTGTTTTTTTTTTTTTAACATATCACATGCATCCCAACACCCTGGAAACAAAAGGAGCAATATAGGATACTTCCTACTTCCAGCAAAGCACAGAGACCACCACTGATATCCAGAATTTATTCTGCTGTCAGTCTAGATACCAAAACTATATCTCTTGCAGAAAGATTCAACAGGCAAACAGTTGTCCCATAACTAAATAACCTGTTGTAGATATTTAATATGCAGTGACAGACAGATGTAACTGCCAGGCAGTAAAAATGACTCATTGACTTCCAGTACTGACATGTCCACAAGTACAGCAACTCTTCTAAATGAAATAAAAATTTTCTAGAAGTCTAGCCCACAAAGGAAAAATAAAAGTTAAAAAATTAGTAACTTTTTTTATCTGACTGGGTGACATTTTAATACTGTCCCATGGTGTATATAAACTGGAGTATCAAAGATGTGTTGGATGAATAAATTGTATTACATCAAAAGAAAATAAAGAATTCTTTCAATAGAAACAATGGAAAATAAAGAATTTCAATAGAAAATAAAGAATGGCTTCAATCCCTACCAGGATTTTACTGATCCCACTGCACACTGATCCCAGATGATTGGAGGGCTCTGTCTATAAAACACATTCATGGACAAGCACACACAGACTAGCAGAGGTTCAGGAACAGAAAAGCACTCGTACCTATATATGGCTCTGTTATATGGCACTGCAAATAAGTGCAAATACAGTAAAATATATGAAAGGATTCACATGGTGAGCAAAATAAAAGCACAGACAGACTGGAAAATTTCCCACTAAAACAGAATTCATTCCTGAGGTATTCATTTCAATGGAAATATGCTTTTGCTCTTACTGAATTTAATAAGGAGATCTGCCAGTTATTACAAATGCAGAAGAAGCAGTTACCCTGAAAGACTGAGCCAGTCAAGAACATTAAATCCTACAAGTCTCAAAAGGTTTGTCACTTTTAATAAAAGGCTTGGACACTGTATTGGTAATCAAATCAATCTGTAATAACTATTACACTGTACACAAAAGAATGCAAAAGCTCTGCAATCAAGATATGGAATTGTCAGCTCCCATGTATCAGGTAGAATCTAACCCAGGCCAATAGCAGCCAAAATCATTATCTGCCTGATAACTGTTTGGCAGCTTCTGCAAAACAAGTCAGGCAAGTCCACACCACATAATTCCAGCCCCATCCATGCAGGGCTCCAGGAGCCAGCTCAGGTGTGGGGAGCCCCTTGCCACGTCAGTGTGCTGCAGTGTCCAGGCTAATTAGTGGCTGCTTGGGGCACAGTCCAGCTGCTTCCAAGAGCACAGCTGGATTCCTGCATGGCACTTCTCTGTCTAGACACACCAGCCCATGCAGAGCCAGGACTCCCTGCCAGCCCTGCAGGGCTCAGGACAGAAAGGTGTCCAGAGAATCCCAGAATCACTGGGTTGGAGGAGACCTTCAAGACCACTGAGTCCAACCCATGCCCCAACCCCTCAACTAAACCCTGGCACCCAGTGCCACATCCAGGCTTTGTTAAACACACCCAGGGATGGTGACTCCACCACCTTCCTAGGCAGAACATTCCAGAACTTTATCACTCTTTCTGTAAAAAACTTTTTCTTAATATCCAACCTGTATTTCCCTTATGCAGCTTGAGGCTGTGTCCTCTGCTTCTGTCAGTGCTGCCTGGAGAAAGAGCCCAACCCTGGCCACAGCCACCTTTCAGGGAGTTGAAAGGTGTAAGTCATATAATGAGGTCACCCCTGAGTCTCCTTCTCTCCAGGCTGAGCACCCCCAGCTCCCTCAGTCATTCCCCACAGGATTTGTGTTCCCAGTCCCTCTCCAGCCTTGTTGCCACCTCGGGACAGGTTCAAGAATCTCAACATCCTTCCCAAACTGAGGGCCCAGAAGTGGACACAGCACTCAAGGTGTGGCCTCAGCAGTGCCAAGTACAGGGGGAGAATGAGCTCCCTGCTCCTGCTGGCCACACCATTCCTGATCCATGAGAGCACCACTGTGCTCCTGCTGGCAGGAACTGGCAGCCCTGAGCTGAGGTGCTGGGGCACACAATATTTCCCAAAAATGCTCTCTTCCCAAGGGGCTCAGGACAAAGGGATGAAAACACAGCTGTACAAACTTGTTCCAGCTTCCCTGGTCTCATTGCAAGTAGCTTTGTGCAGCTCTCTCGTGACTGGCAGACCCCCTAAGCAAAATGCCTTCTAACTTTCCTGCTGAAAATTTTAGGGAATGGTATTGTTCCATTTTCCCCTGATAAGGACACAAAATAGTTGGTGATACTGTGGGTACACAGGAGTGCCTCAGGCACTTTCAGTTAATCCACCCATTGTGACACCCATGTGAGAAAAATAACTTTGTCAGAGGCTAAACTGGTAGGAAACTGGATACTGGTTTATGTACTGGTGGTGCATAACTGGTAGCAGAGCCCTGGCCATCCTGTGCTCTGACCAATTTATTCTATCTTGGATTTCAAGGCAAAGAGCAATTTTTTCCTAGTCTCTCTTGGTACAGCAAATGTGACAGTGAATGCAGCACCAACCATTTCAACTCATGAGCCCTAAAAGCTGCAGAAAAGTGCAGGACATCTGCTGGCTCTGCTGAGCTGTGAAGGAAAGCAACAGATGACAACCTTATGCTTCAGAGTCCTACGGCACTTTTCTTAAAAACAAAGATCAAGAAGACACTCAAAGAAAAAGCACATATTTGTGTCATTAAAAAAAACTTACATCTGATGTGAAAACCAGTGAAACCTCCAACACCATTCCAAATGAGGAGTACAGCAAGCCCAACTGTGATGATGTCTCATGGGCATTTCTAAACTGAAGCCTAAAAATCAACACACCTTGTAGCCATCTAGTAAAAATTGCTTTCTACAGGGAACTTAAAATCATAGCACACCTTGACATTTGTCTATGGTATGGAGCTATTATTTTAAACACATACTTATGGCTTCTATTCTCAAAGAAATTACTCACCCTTGCATTTGCACTTTCAGAATTCCAGCTAAATGGAAATGCATACACAATCAATGGTGAATGTGACAGAAATAAAGCAGTAAATGAGGCGTAGGAAAAAAAGCCCCCAAAACAGAGAGAAAGAGTGACAAAGAAATAAAGAATCAGTGGAAGCTTGGGAGGGACTAATGTTTCAGAAATTAAATCAGAAATACTAGTTATATTCTCATCTCCCAGTATTCCTTCAGTATTTTTCTCCCTTTGTTTCTTGCAGTCAAAAGCTGCTCCTAAAAGTGAACCTCATTGTTTTGGGATTTTTTGGAAAGGACTGGATCTCTCTGTCCAATTTCTGCAGAGAGTGGATCCTACTTCTTCCATCAACTTCTAATTAAAATGGAAAGGTTCATTTCTACACTTCTTAACACAACTGTTATGACAAACTTCACCCTAAAGCAAACTTCAAAAGGGTAAGACTAGAAATCATTTGCACTGGTGTGACCAAAGAGAAAGACAAAATAAAGTAGATTTAGGAATTTGATGAGTCACATGTGTATCTATGCGTGTATTCTTCTCAAATTAGCTTTGATCTGGAGAACCAAATCCCCCTATAAAGAATTTCAGACTTTGGTCATCAAAACATCATCTATGTGTGTAATTATTGAAAGAGACCAAAATAAGCTCCAAATTGCCAATAAATCTAGAAGTGGAAAGAAGCAGGTTCATTTCAAGCACAAGACTGCCATCCTTCTCTCAACCATTCTTCCCTGCTCCGTATGTTTTTCTAGGAAAACTTAAGATTTATGAACTTCCACTTATGAACTGAAAAGGCAAAAAACAAACGACGAACTCTCATCCGGAATCAGACTCAGCGCTCACAGTTGCCAAAAGTTGTGCTGTTACACTGGGGGTCAGAGTGTGGTCACTGTTGAGTGAAAATCTGTAAATTACCTCGGGTCATAGCCCTGCCTTGAGTCAGGATCACTTACAGTGGTGACATTCCTGACAGACACCCAGTTCCCCTTGTTTGACAGCACTGCTGCCAGTGCCAGAGATCCTGTTCTCCGCTAATTTACACAGCAGATGATGACTTCCTCCTTCTGAGAGCCTTTTAAAGAGTCATGTTACTCCTCCAGATTTTTGCCTCAGCTCAGATTTTGCCAGTCTTTCTTCAGAGGTTGTGTTTTCTTTATCTCCAGTCATTTTAAGAACTCTCCTGTGGACTTCGGTTCATATCTTTCTTTCCTGGGCTGTGGGGAACAAAATCAGAAGGAGCCCAGTCTGAAGCCAAAGAGCTTTGCAATTTCAGAGCAAAGTAGAAAGGTTATATGATTTGTCTTGCTGATACAATAGTATAGTTTAGGTATCCATTATGGCATGTTTTTTCACATCCATATAATGTTATTTTTCCAGGTGTGGGCTATGAGCCACAAAAAAAGCCCAGATCTTTTTGTAAATAGCTGCTCCAAGCAGGTTGTTTCCCATCCTCCTTAGGATTTCCTAGCTACACTAATCTGCCTTTATCAAACTGAGCTGCAGTTCATTTCCCACACAGAAACTGCAACTTGTTCAGATAAATTTTGGAATTTAAACCTGTAGTGCAAGATAATAACAGCCTCTCTTAGCTCCTCAGGGTTTCTGTATTTAATGAACATTCCCTGAGGTCCACCATTCAGCTTGATAGTGAAATTACTAAACCACAAAATCAGCAGTAGTTTTTTTCCTTTTGTTTTTCTAGGTGCTTAAACATATTCTGGCTACTTTGCTTCAGTGTTTTTCTGAGAAATGAACATTTGAAATTTCCCCTCTCACCTACCTCCCCCTCTTCAAAAATCAATTTGGACACTGATCTATAGGTCTGTCTCATGTGTGCCCTCATACATGGCAGCTCCAAGATGTTAGCCACCAATTCTTTACATGTCCTAACATGGAATTCATTGAGTCAAGATTACACTAAAACATGTGAGTGTCCTCTAACCTTCCCTGTATAATGCTGTCATCAGTGGGCACATGAATTGTACCAGGCATCTTCCACACAACTAATCTTTTCCAAAAAGACAGCTGTTCAACAGCCATGAGTAAATGTCAAAAATGTTGGTCTCCCACTCCCCATGAAGAAGTGGATTGACTCTTTAATCTTCCACTGAGTAATTCCATATGACAACTCCCTTTGGTTTGGTGTGTATCTTGCTAGTCACCTCTTGATTTTTGGTTTAGCCTTTCCTGGTTTGTCCATGGGTACTTCTAGCACATTTCCTCATTTTTCCTTAGCTCCTAGACTCAGTTCCCATGGGTTGGGTATGTGCCTATATATACACACATATATGCACACACAGAAGCTGACATTTTTACTTTGCTGTCATTCCTTGTCACTCATGTTGCTTTCCCACCTGGATATACTCAAGCTGTTGCTTCCTATTGGCTGGAGTCAAATTTGAAAAGTTTCTCTTCTGTTTGTGTTCCTCACTTTCTGAAACAAAAGCCACTTTAACTGCTTGTGTGTCCTCTCACACACCATGGTAAAACAGACCTGGCATTCATCCTCACAAATTCTTTTCTTTTTCAACTGTCACATAAAAACTTTGGGTAAAGACCCTGCTCATACACAAAGGATTTCAGAGCAAGTACATAAATAGGATGGAGCTCCATTCCCTGCTTGCTCTTCTTAAGCCAATTGACCCCTTAAATATTAACCTTCTGTTAAAATTACTTGCTGGGCAAAGTCAGCCCCAGGTTATTGCTTATACTCATCCATGGCTTCTTTTCTGGTACCCCTCTCACTACAGGTTTTCCAGTTTTTCTCCCCCCCATTCCCTGGCTGATTGAAATCAGCCCCCTGATTTTAAAGTGCTGCATAGAAATCAATGGAATATCTATGACCTACAAAACAATTAGCAAATAATCTCAAACCAGATTTCATCATCGTTCACCTATAAATCCTCAACATGGATGCAATATACAGCTTTGCTCCAAAAAGATTATATTTCAAATAATTCCCTGCCTGCATTGTAAGCCAGCCAGCAGTCCCACACCATCAGAATAATGAGCCACAGCTTTCTGTTCATCAGTGAAGATGTACAGGCTAACAGCTTGATTTTAATTCCCTGCTGGAACAAGTAACTAATTACAACCTGCATTAAAAGTTAGCTCCAATTTAACAGGGTAATTCTGGAGATCTGACAGACCTCTAAAATATGTGTAAATAGACTGTTATGAATGCTTAAGAAAATTAGATTATATATTTAAAAGTCTCCTACAGAGCAAGTTGAAGACCAGCTAAGCACGAGTCCCTTATCACAGCAATTTCAGTTTTTGTGTTTAATAAAGCTAACAGCCCCATATAGCTTCTGGCCCAAAGAAATCAATAGCTATCCAGACAAAAATCCAACTTTGCTGAACAGAAAAGGGTCAGTCATAAAAAAACCCCAAACAAACAAGAAAAGGTATGAAATGAAATTAAGCTCCTTAAGTTTCAGACAAGAAAATGGTAATTCTGCATAAGCATCTTTTAAAAATAGAAGCCTTTATCATCATGGGAGGGACAACATAAAGAATCTTTAGATTTTATCCCCAAAACTTGATAGCCAGCTACTATAATAAACATTTAACACACTGAAGTTCATTAGTACTATGGCTTTCAAGAAATAAAGGTTTTCTTTAGTGGCCAGTGTGTGGCTGCTCCCTGGTCTTACAGTGTTAAAGCCTGTCTCCCAGAACAATGGGGAGAGGCAGACTTTCTTACTTCATGTTAGTTTAAGAAGTAGAAATGGGAGGGCATCACCTAGAGGATTGCTGAGAGGAAATATAACAACTGCAAATTTCCTGCTTCAGCAGAAAATCTGCCTTATTTCAGTTCACAGTCACAAGATCACACATCCTACCAAATTAATATAAAGATTAAAATAATTTCAAAATTCAGCCTGAAGATGTAGAAGCCTTGATACTCATGCAGTCAATGTCCACAAGATGCAAAATGAGTTTCAAATCGATTGTGCCCTAAAAGCCTTAAACACCTCTCATTTCACTTTTGTGGCTGTGACAAAAGCATGGCCAAGGCAATACTGCTGCATTTCACCTCTAAGTTCAATGGAAAACTTACTGTCTTCTCAACAGAAAGGCACAGCATATCACATTTCCTGAGCTTCAGCACAGAAATAATTATATTTCTCTTCCAACTTCTTTTTCACACGTCTCTCTTGCACCTGTTCAGACCCAGTTTCTCCTTCCTCTGTATTACAAAGACAATTCCATGTGCCAAAGGAAATGCACTTGAGAATCTTGGGTCCAGAAAGGCACAACCACCAGAGTCCATCCTTTCCAAGAGCAGAGCAGGGAGCATCCCCTGAGCTCTGGGGGCTCCCCAGCTGCCTTGCTAGTAGCACTGCCAACTCCAATGCCAATGAAAAACAACCAGGATTTCCCAGGTGTCTGTCACCAGGCACTGAGGCAGCAGGGTACTTCTACAAAGTGTTTATAAAAACCTCCAGGTATGTGCAAAACAGCTTTGGATAGCACACACCAGGGAAGCTGCAGCTTAAAAGGACTCCTGAGCGAGAACATGGCTAAAAAATCCAGAGGGAAGAGGAAATTCTTGTCTTTCATCTCCTACACACATGAACTGTCACTTCTACTGGGGAAAGTACTTGCATAAGTTTATGCAAGGAGAAGAAGCTTCAAGTAGGATATATATCAAAATAAAATCATCTGCTTTCAGACTTTTCCCCCAGATGTTAAAATTAAATGAAGACGCTTTGCCATTGGAAGCCAGTCTAGCTCCTGTATTTATCACTGCTCAGAGACTGCCTAAAAAGCTACACATATGACACTCTAAACCCCATTGGGCCTCCTGGAGAATTTTCCACATGAATTCACATGGTGCTGCTACAGTTCTGATTCTTATTTACAGTTTTGATTCTGATTTACAGTTCTGATTCTGATTTACAGTTCTGATTCTTCTGTGGAAAGGGTAGAACACAGCACCTTCACCCAGAGGGTGGCTGTGCATTCAAACAGGCTCCCCAGGGCAGTGGTCACAGCACCAAGTGCTCAAGAAGAGCTTCAACAACACTCTCAGATACGTGATCTGATTTTTGGGGCCATCCTGTGCAGGGCCAGGAAGGAGTTGGAGCCAATGATCCTTGTGAGCCCCTTTCAGCTCAGGATATTCTATGATTCTGTACCACAGAAGCCTCAGAAATGCAGTTTATTCTGTAACTGTTAAAAATTGGCTTTCTTTAGCCTAAGAATAAGCAATTATTTCCATTCATCAAAATTATAGGCCCTAGAAACTGTTAAACCTATTATGTGTAGCCCAAGGCCAATTGCTATGCATACAATTGAAAGTAATATTTAGATGTCTTTCAGCCTCTTGAAAGGATTTTTTAGAAAGTCTATAGGTTATTTCCATAAAATTCACCCCACAGCACCACTCAGAAATCAGTTTTATCAAAAACCTGAATGATAATATTGGCTCAGAATCCTTTCTTGAAAAAACATCCATATCTAATGAAGCATATAAATCAGACTGATGATAAGGGAAATTTGTCTTCTGAAGATACAGCCTATGCTATCAACTTTTATCCAGGAAATAGCCACACATTCTTTCATTTCACTTCACTCAGCCTTCTCAGTCTGTGGTGTTGCTCAATTACCAAAACACATTCACTACCTATTACAACCTCCTGTACCTCTCTAAGCCAATTCTTTCACTTTTTGCAGAACAAATGCAGATTCTCATACACATAAAATTCATCCAGACTGTTCCTGCCTTCACTTTTTACACATCCTGTGCTGTGTTCTTGTGTGTTCTGGCTTCAGGCTCAGTCTCAGACTGCAGGAAGCCCCCTTTCCTCCACTGCTTCACCTCCTACACACAACAGCTACAGGTGGCACAGGTTATTCCATTTAGGGTTTACAACTCCAGCTGGAGTTTGGAACTCAAACAGTCCCAGCAGTGTGGGAACCCAGGCCATCTCTCTGGTGGCTTTGGATGGGCTGAGCCCCGGGCAGGGGGCTCAGAGGGTTTGGCACAGAGCCCAAGACCCTTCTGCCTTTGATCTTGAGCCATGGAAAAAATTACCAACTGTATGGGAAGAGTTACAAACCAGGGAAAGTAGAGTAGAATGATCAGCTTATCACAGGGTGGGAAATGAGAATGTTCAGATTTTTATGATAAGGGTACAGGGGGGTCAAGATGGAACAATCTGGGCGTGCACTGTCCTTCCTCCTTCTTCATGGCCTCCATCTTCTTGGTGATGGTGGCACTTTGGGATTGGTTTAGGGTAGAAACTGACTGTCTAACACAGGTGATGGGTATTGGGGATTAACTGTAAATAATGTCTGTGTAGTTTATAGTATAAAAAGACAACACAGCCCTGAGGGTGGGCAGTGTGCCTTGAGCTGAGCTGCTGAACACATCTGGGCTGGGCAGGGAGAACATGTTATAGATAAGAGCAAATAAACAACCTTGGGAACCAAAGCCAAGGAGCTCTGACTCTTTCTTCAATCACCTGGCTGTGAAAAAGGACTCTTGGGAGTGTCCTCATCAGGGAATCCTGAGACAGCAGAACACAGGACAAGCAGATATATTGATCACCACAGCATTCACAGTAGGGCTGGGAAATCAGTGCTGGCCATGTCAGTCCTTTCCTCTCAACAAAAGAGCCCAAAGGAAATCATACCACTCATGAATTTGCCCCTAGATTTGCACTGCCATGGTGGAAAGCCATCCTTGCTCTGTTTTGCTAGAATGCAGTCATTCCAGACTGCCTTGCTTCACCTGCATGTGGGTCAATTCATCCCCTTTCATCCCAGACTCACACAGCAAACCCCAAATTCCAATAAATCGGCCTCCTGAGCTGAAGTTGCTTTTTGTGTTCTTTACAGTGATTTGCTTTAACCTGAGAAAAAAATCCTCTCAGAATGTTTTTAATGCTGGCATGTAGAGATACAGCTTCCCCTTTGCTGCCTCTCTCTATCTGCACAGAGCAAACCTCAGTTCCCCCCACGTGCTGACCTTGGCATGCCCAAGTGATGGCAGTGAAAGAAGAAAGCTCTCCCTTCAGACATGTGAGAAGCTGCTGCATAAAGCATGAAAAAAAAAGGCATTTGCCCTGCAACTGGTAGCACTTGGGAGATAAGGGCATGGTCAGACAGAATCCCTAACAGAGTGTGACCGATAACCCAGCTCCAGTTACCAGATAATGCATGAATCCAGGCTTTCAGCCTCTCAGAAAAACACATAGGCTCTGCTCACTGAATTTAACATACTCCAGAAACCATTCATTCTTCTCTTTCTTTACAGATTCCTGAATGCTCACCAAGCTTTGGACAAGGATTTGCTACCATTAGGTTATCAGCAAGCACTCCACCCCTGGCCTGCTCTCAAGATGACTTTAGCATGCCTGCAGCCCAGTAATCTTGAACAAATTATATGAGGAATGAAGATCCTCCTCGAGGACCAAAATCACCAAATTAGTATTTCCACAACAGCATCCCTTGATTGAGATCATCACTGCCACACCTCAAACGGTTTGCTTGGGTCCCTCACCACAAAAAAGACATTGAGGTGTTGGGAGTGTGTTCAGAGAAGGGCAACAGAGCTGGCAAAGGGTCAGAAGAACAAGTCTTTTGAGCAACAGCTATGGGATATAGGGTTGTTTAGCCTGGAGAAAAGGAGGCTCAGAGGGGACCTTGTCACTCTCTACAACTACCTGAAACAAAGCTGTAGTGAGGTAGAGGTTGGCCTCTTCTCCTGGGTAACAAAGGATAAGAGAAGAAAAAATGGCTTCAAGTTGCACCAGGGAAGTGCAACTGGATATTAGAAAAATGTCCTTTCATCCCCCAAGAAGGAACTCACCCAGTCAACTGCAAAAATCATGAAGAAAAAACCCTTAACCCATAGAAGAATGACCATTACACTCATCAATTTAGCCAGGGCTAAATTGTGACTTAAAGCACCACCCTGAATCAAGGCAAAAAGCTCAGTGCAGAGAGATGCTGCTCAAGTGCCTCAACAAGACTAACAGACACCTCCAGCTGTAATGCATTCCTCCTTCTTCCCCAAGATCACAGGAAATTTGCACTGAAGGAAAAGTACCCACACTCTACTCCTGAGTTTCAGTAATGGATGTGATGCTCACTCCCACACTCTGCTCACTTGCTTGAAGACAAACTGAAGGGGATGATTATCAGCTCAGTGATTTGTTAAGCATGAGCCCTAGGACTTAAAACATTTCCTACAGAACATCAAGGGAAAGTTTCCATGTTCCCAAGCAAGTCTCCAGTCAGTTCACATCTAAGTGTTTGTGGTGAGTAGCACACATTCATGGCCAAGCAGGAAGCAAAATCCATACCAGTGAAATGGGCTGAGACTTGCAAGTATCTCACCAACAAAGGTGATGGCATTTCCCTGCCTTTCCTGAACTTGTTCCAGCTCTCTTAGAATATTACCTCCCTTAAAATTACCCACAGGCTTCAGTGTCTACTGATGCTGCTCCTTCAGCCCCTGCTGCAGCCCAACAGCACTGCTAATGATGCCTCAGGTTTTAGCTTTTATATTTTTCAGATTCTGTTCTGCTTTAGTGTGTAGTTATGGGCTTCTTATTAGGGGATGCTGAGCTCTCTGCACAGAGTAGGGACACAAAACAATTCCTGCTCTAGCTGGGGACCAAGGACAAATGATCCCAATCTCAGGCCCAAGAGCACAAACAACGTGGACTGAAGAGAGAAAAACAAGAAGGATGGGACTGCATGGGCTAAAGCTGGAATTGTAATTAACTCCAATATGCAAATGGAGCAGAGCTTATAAAAGTGAGAGACCCCGTGCCTGCTCGTGCATTTTGGGACCATTTTGGTTCCTCTTGGGTGCAGCCCTGGCTGGGCTTTTGGGCTGCCCAAGGTGGATCCATGGAGGAGATCCTTTTAATAAATCCCTGCTTTATTCTTTAACTCTATTGTCTGTTCTATGTCAGCCTTCACAAGGCATCACTAATACCAGAGCTCCTAATTTGCCTCAGAAATGATGGGGAAATGAAATGGAAAAAGGACATTTTGGCTCACCAAGCTCCCACTCCTGCTACCAACAAGCTAAGCCAGGGCAATGAGAAGCAGCAGGAGGTCTGCTGGAAGGCTGCTGTGTGTAGAAAGCTGAAGAACAGAAATAGCACCATGGGAACCCAAGCTCAGGTTGTTTCAAAGGACAGTGAAAGAGATTCATAGAGCCAGCTTACAAGCATTTGCACATTTCCAGCCAAGGACATAACCACTCACTGGTGCAAGTCTCATCATTAACATAAACAAAACCATACATCGTACACACACATAGGGAAGAGTTTGTGTGCTTAAGATAATTTTTGGTTCCTCTTTCAGGGCATTCAATCCCAGCTGACACTATGGTAGAAGGTGACCTTACATAGCATCTGTGTTGCAATGCATGAATGTGTTCCTAGGGTGAGCTAAGGATAGGAGCTAAGCCTTGGCTCTACATTTTCTGGCTTTTTTCAGCTCGTGTCAGCCCTTACTGTTGTTTCCACATAGGGAGAGGAAGGTGTGATTAAGAGGAAGAATACTATTGCTTTGCTTGACTGTTTCTTGGCAGTTGGTGGATTTTGCAAAAAACCTTATCAGAATAAACCTCTTTTGTGTAGTGGAAGCATTTTCATCTATAGAAAAAGATATGCTGCAAGTGAGCTGTTCCCCAACCCAGCATTACACACAGCCTCCCTTGTCAGCAGGGGCTTGATCCCTCTAACCTGCAGGAAAGGGACACTGAAGTTGACTCTCTTGGAAATAACCTTTTAAGTCAAGTTTCAAGTACTTATTGGGAAATAAAACAAACTAGCACACTTAGGCAGACAGATGATTCACTCCCAGCTCTCAGCACTATCTCATTTTACCTTTCCTGGAAATACAACCCACCCAATAATTTTTCTTATTTCCCTACTCTTCCTAACACCTATTAAATTGCAGATGCCTGTGTCCCCCAGTAAGAACTGTGAGATATATTATGAACAATTTTAAAGTCCACAGACTGTGCTTGTTATTTCTGGTAGACAACAGAAAAGGTTAGCAATTAATCACTGTCTGCTATCTGCACTTAAAAAGTGGCAATTATTGATAAATGTGTTCCCACTTCAAGCACGTTACTGAGAACTGGTGAGAAGTCTGGACTACTACAAAACCTGAAAACATTAACTGGTCAAATATCTTTTGGGGCCAGAACACAAACACCAGCCTGGCTAATTGAAAAGATGACGTCATTGGACTGATTTATGAAAGGCACTGCTGATGTTTAGATTAGGAAAATTTACTTGAGATGGCCAAAGTAAACTCCACGGCCTTTGTTTTGGATAGTTCAGTTTATGAAGCTGTCATTTAAAAGAGCCATTAGAAATAAACAGATACGTGGTGACAGGACCTATGGAAGAGGCTGGGCTGGGGGGTGGTGGTAAATTATTTTATTTTTAAACTCACATACAACTGGCCCAGCATTGTTTCCTCCAGGCTCCCATTCCTGTCCCCTCTCAGAAGGGAAAAGTTTCCAACACAGCCTTCTGCCTAAAATACCATTGATGATAGCAGCATATGTTGTTTACAATACAGGTCTACTCAGTGTTCCAACCACTAAAAAGTAGGGAATATTCTATATTCCCAGGGGAAATGGGCTGAAAATACTCTCCCTGAGTCACAAATATTCACTCAGCCACAATTCAGGTAGTTTCCAAGAATTCAAGCTGTGGATGAAATGATTTATAGTCAGAGCAGCAAATTAAAACATTTGGGATGCTTAGAATTATTACCAGTTTATGGACTTTAATTACAAGTAGTTTTCTTTTCTTAGCAATTTTATTTTTATAACTATCTAATATATTTGACATTTAATGCTTTTTCCTGGCTGAAGACTAGAACACAAGGATGTTTTAAAGCACCCTACCCCAAAACCTTGGAGCTTTCCTTGTTCAACCACAAAAGCCACGCCCTCCTGTACAGACTGCATTGAAACAGGTTCCTTGAATACAAGCATCATTCCCAAAATAAACAGCAGAAACTCCTCCAAAATCTGACAGCCAGGCCTTGTGATGCACAGTGAACTCAGTTTTTTTTCCCTGCTTTTACACAGGCTTTACCTATATTTCCACAAACATGTGGAAAAGCTTGGGTCCAGCTGAGTGGGGGCTGCTACAATCCACTAGTAATGCCAGTGGAACCCAAATATTTATTGGCTCAGCTGTTCAACACACAGAAAGATGGAAAAAAATTAAAAATGCCTGATTGTTCCCAAAGAATATGGGCTTGAGACAGAGTCACTGCTAAAGAGCATCTATAGGCATCTGGAACAAGTACATAAAGTTTTGGGTGAGACTGTGACAGAAGGATAAATATCCAGAAGAATACAGGACTAAACTAAGCAGTAAATGTCATAACTGCCTTGTAATAAGGGAAAGAATAAAAAGGTGTAAGGGAATAGTTGAAGGAAGACACCTGTTTCAATCATTTCATAGGACAGCAGGAAAAAATATCTAAATGTTGATTTGGGAGCCAGAAGCTCTTGCATATGGTGGGACCCAAGGCCACATCAGTCATGGCCAGAGTAAAAATGAGATTAACTAGATACCTGGTAAGTATCACATAATTAAACTTAACCTAGAATAATCAATCAGGCATATCAAATTAATTTAAAGCCTCTGTCTTCCAGGTGCTGTGCTCCTTAAAGTATGAGGCACCATAAAACAGTGTCACTTGGTCACAAAAATATTAAATGTTTTCTGAAGTCATTAAAAAAAGTTGCCATTTTGAATTTCCAAAAACTTCCACCTGTCTTTGGTGGGTGTTTTCTTCAGGGAGAAGGGATATTTGTGTAAGGGCAAGTTCCCACCTTACTATAAATACAATCAAAAAAGCAAGCAGACCTCAAAATTCCCAGCTTTTCTAACAATGAGTAGAATTCAAATCAGCTCACAAGTAATTCCTGGGAATTTTAGATAATCGTTACCTGCTGAGGGAAAAAGAGACTTATCCAAAAAGAATTGCTCTGTTTTCTACCCATTGGACCACAGTAGGACAGATTCTGCCCTGTAACCAATTAAAGCAACTCCAATTGGCTCCAGTGGTTTACACTGAATTTTTAATCAATGTATCTATATTAACCTTTCAGTAAGCAGCTTTTCAAGGCCTAATACAGTACGAGAAATTTCATACATGCTGTTTCTAATAGAAATTAAAGTGAAAAAGTTTAAACAAAACCAGACAAAGCCAAGCGAAAATCCCCCATGACTTTCCAAAAGCACAGTGTAAGGCAGAAAAAAAGAGGCAATTTCAAATGCATAAACTAAAAAGCCACAAAAAGAAACATCAACACTGCCCCCCCCAATAAAAAAAACTAAAAAAACAACCAAACCAACCAAAAAACATACCACATAAAAAGAGATAATAAAACAAAAAATCCCAGTGACATCTCAGAAGGCTCCCTCAGGGCCACAATAAATTCTCTGCTGGCTGGTGAGCAGAGCACGCCCAGTGCTCCTTCTCCACTGTCTCCAAACTCCAAACACAATGTGGATTTCCCTCCTCCAACTGGCCACCTAGATTTAAGAAACTGATAGAAATTTAAGACCTTTACCTTTCTGTCCAGGACCACTAAAACTGTTTAACAGGTTAAAACCCAGCCTTTTATTTGCTTTCTGGAGGAAGAAAGGGAAATTAATTAGGCATCTTCATTCAAGAGAAACAGTGCAATGGTATAGTTTTATTTGCAATGCCATTATCTCTACTATTTATTAAAAAAAATAGATATTTAAAAACAGTACACAAGGTAATTGGCATCCATAATTACAGGAGTTGCTTATCTTGAAGAAATTGTAGTCATTTACATTAAAAAAGCAACCTCCTTCAACAAACTGCACCTCCTGATATTTCACCTCAGTTTTGACACAAGCTGAATAGCAGCAGTGTCTTCCTGATTTTTACTTTTGGAAAAAAGCCCTTATGATGGTGGTTTAAAACTCCAGTATTACCTGTAAAAGATTAAAATACCTTACCAAAAAATCTTTTTGTAGACATTTAATAGTTTATGCCTACAACAGAAGGACAGAAGCCCTTCTCCAGGACTACTGAGCAAATCAGCAGAGTGGAGATTAAAACTCTTCCTCTCCTAATGCTTTGAATTTAGGAAAGTCACTGTTAGAATGGGATAGTTTAGGAAAAAAAAGTCTCCTTCAGACATGCACACTCACTCCCATCAAAAAAGTGCCAAACAACATTCCATTAAACTTTCCAAAAAAACCTTCTGGAGTGAGAATACGGAAAAATTTCAGCTCTGAATCGCCTGCAAGTTCACAGCTCCTGTTTCACATACTTCTAACAATAAAACTGCATTACATAACTGCAGTGCTGCTCTTGCCACAGGAGAGCTTTCAGATGACTTCCACGTTGCATGTGGCAGGTCATGCCCTGGCTGGAGCAAACAGAGGCAGCTCCAGCAGAGCTGTGCAAAAAAATAATCCACTCCCATGTCCCTCAAAAGCTTTCACAGCAACCTCACAGAAACACTGCAGTGCTGCCTGCTCCAGTCTGACAAACTCAGATTTCACAAGATTTTCCTCATTTTAATGAAGGAAAAAAAAAAAAAAAAGAATCTTTCTACTTGGTTGACTCCAACCAATACCCTAAATCACAAAGCAATTGGTGTCAATGGACACTGTGGTACAGCTGCACCCATTTAAAAGAACAGCTGCTCAAGAAATAAAAGCACATTCTTTTCATCCAGCCACAAAACTTTCAGAAACATGAGTGACAAATCTGTCTAAGTGGATATTTATTAGCAACACTAAGGGCTCCTCCTTAGATCCACAGTGTTTTGTTCCAGGCCCAAATCTTCTCTCAGCATAAAATTACTCAATTTTTTGTGACTCTCCTGGCTTCGACGAGCAGCTGCTTTTGCCAAACATTAATAATAATTATTTATCTTCAGATTCATCATATTCTCAGTGCTGCCCATACCCATGAGGGTGCTCTTACAAGGCCCTCCAACACCAGCTGCTCTTTATAGCTGTTCCTATGCCCACGTGGAGCCCTCCAACCAAGGCCCAGCTTTACTGCAAGCATCTGGGTTTGTGGCAAAGGAGGAGGTTTCACTTTTTCCCATGGCCTCTGTGTCATATCCTGTTTCTCAGAGTCCTCCCATTCCCCTAAACATGACTTATCTCTCCAGCACTTCTCTTTCTCAGACTCCAGGCTGACTATCCTGCTGACAGTGGAGCAGCATGGATGCCAGCTTTGCATGTAATTATATAAAGATTTCAAACCATGCTCCACTGTTTCCTGGCCTTTGGTGATTCTAAGAAATAAAAACTTGAGAATTTGAGGTTTGTGAAATGTTTTGGAATGCAGCATAGGAGTATTATGCAGAAGTTTATTTAAGTTAATACTGTTTATATTTATTTAGTATAATAGAATTTAGTTCAAATAAACCTTGTAAGTGATAGAAGTAAGAAAGTATTTGTTTGCAAGAATACATGCTAAAATGACTAAAATGTGTTACCAGATTAAAATGTTACAGATGCACAAGCACAAGCCAAGACTGAATTCTGCTGTCCTTAAGCAAGATGACCCTAAAGCTACACAGGGTCTAGGACAGTTTGCAAGAGGAGGAAAGTGGATTTTTAACACGTTGGTGTAGGGAAACACTACAATAATTACCCCCTAGAGATGCTTACATGTGGGTCTGAGAGCAGATGCTACGGCAGTACCAGAGGTGGGGTGAGATTTGGTGGATTTGGTTTGCTCATTCTGGTGGCTTCTTTCCTTCCCTGGAAATAATCCAGGGATAGCATATGGAAAACAGGACACAACAAAAAGGAAGGAGTGCTCCTGAGAAAAACGTTCTCAACAGATCTATGCATGGGTCAGGAAATGGACAACTGACTGTGGGAACCCAGGACATCTCTCTGGTGGCTTTGGATGGTCTGGGACCCTGGCAGGGGGCTCAGGGAGCTTGGCACAGAGCCCAAGACCCTTCTGCCTTCCATCTCCAGCCATGGAAAAAATTACCAACTGTATGGGAAGAGTTACAAACCAGGGAAAGTAGAGTAGAATGATCAGCTTATCACAGGGTGGGAAATGAGAATGTTCAGATTTTTATGCTAAGGGTACAGGGGGGTCAAGATGGAGCAATCTGGGCGTGCACTGTCCTTCCTCCTTCTTCTTCATGGCCTCCATCTCCTTGGTGATGGTGGCACTTTGGGGTTGGTTTAGAGTAGAAACTGACTGTCTAACACAGGTGATGGGTATTGGGGAATAACTGTAAATAATGTCTGTGTAGTTTATAGTATAAAAAGACAACAGAGCCCTGAGGGTGGGCAGTGTGCCTTGAGCTGAGCTGCTGAACACATCTGGGCTGGGCAGGGAGAACATGTTATAGATAAGAGAAAATAAACAACCTTGGGAACCAAAGCCAAGCAGCTCTGACTCTTTCTTCAATCACCTGGCTGTGAAAAAGGACTCTTGGGAGCTTCCTAATCAGGGAATCCTGAGAACTGACCCCTGCTCGGGAAAAATTTTCTCAATGAAGAACTTTTTAGTTTTACAATCAATATCCTTGGAGAGGGGTGGAGGAAGGCAACACAGCTTATCATATCTGCTGCTTTATTTCTCAACTTTACACAAGGGATTTGAAAAATTGCTATGGAAATGCTGGCCTTTAATGACCAAAATCCTTTTAAGGAGGATCACAGAGCAGGGGTGAGTATCTGGTAAGAAGTTCCATCTGCTGAAGCCAGTGGTTCAAGCAGCTTCCTCTGTGCAACCTGAAGCCTTTTCCAAGCACACACTTTGCTCTGCTAGCCAAAAAAAGAAATACAAGATGTGCTCACATTTGGCCCCAAATGAAAGCCTAGAAATTATTATGGGTTCTAGTGAATATCAGTAAAAACAATCTTGAACTTTCTTAACAATCCTCCCCCAAACACCTCTAAGGAACAAAGGCTAGGACAAAAACTGCCTCAGTGCTTACCCAGCAACACAGAAATAAATCCTCTCTAAGCCTGCACACTTTAGGTGATCAGGCAGTCCCAGAACAGTGGAACCCAAAAGCACCACTTAGTGAAGTCCTGGAAGGAAGAAGATAAGCAGGGGAGGGGAGGGGAGCACAAGTGACCAAAACCAGGGCTCAATGCCAGTTGTGAGGTCAGTTCTGTTCTCATGTATGTAGGCACACATCACTCCTTTGTAAAATGGACTGCTGCATTTCCACAGCAGAGCAGCAGTAGCCAGCTTTAAGAGATTCACTCATAAATTTGGTAGAATACACACACAAATTCCATGTTATACAGAGCCCTTTCTGGACTCAAGGGTGGGGAACAACTTGTTTTCAGCTGCATCTGAACTGCACAGACAGCACAGTTCCAAATTTTCTAAATTTCTATTCTGAACTGACAGAAGAAGGTGTTGGCAACAAATGTTAGGCTCACGTTATTGAGCTCTGTTCAAATATTCCCCTCATTTAGACCACAGACCTCAGAAATGGGTCTCATTTTTCTTCCCCTCTCCTTTTTGAAAACCTAAGGCAGTAATTCAGACATGCAAATGTAAGAACTAGTTACATTTTAAAGTATCTTCGTATCAAAAGCGGTTTCTAAACTGCTTTTCCTACAGACATCATTATCCACTTTGAGAAGCAAACCACTTCCACAGTGCTCCAGATACAGAGGAAAAAGCTGAACCCACATTTTTTACATAGGATGATCTGAGGCAGTGCAAGTGTTGAATAAAAACCCTAAACAACCATACAAACTGGGCTGTCTCTAGCCCACACAAGTCCTTTTGTATCCTTAAATTGCCATAGTTACTTCTCCAGCCTCCTTGGGGTCTTTTTGAAACACACACAGATCCACTCTAAATTCATTTGCTATCTTGGCTATTTAAATGAACTCCATTTCCCTAATGCAAACCCCACAATTTACAACTGAAGTGCTGAGAACAGAGACAGGAGAGATGAGCAGCATGTATATTCAGCAACAACTGGTTATCTAACTTCATTCTTCAAAAGAAGAACCTAAACCCAGGCAAAACAAAACAGTTAAGAAGTAAACAGTAAAATGTATAATGCATTCAACTTCATCTTACTCTTTGAGTCAGTGAACAGACACAAACCATTACTGTCACTGGCCTATGTATGAAATTTTTTTGTCTTCTCTAACAGCTCTAGGATAAAAGCATCTAAATCCCACATTTTAAAAAATATTTTTCTACACCACAGCTCCACATAGGAAGAACTGGGATCAGTCATCCCTAGCAGTATAAAAAGGCTGTGGACCCTTATCATCATCCCACTTTAGCTAACACATGCTTTACAAGCAGTGCTAACAACACCCTGATATTTTAAAATTCCCAGTTCCAATAACATTGAATCAACAGCACATTTAGACCAGTCCATGAGCCATTTGAAAACTCTTAGGGAAGATTTTCAAGCCCTCTTTGTTACATTCACACGGGTTGTGGTTGTTGTTTAAATTCAGCCTTCAAGGCTTTGGCACTCTGGGACTTGGTGGAGTCTGGCACGGGGTCACTGCTGTCACAAGTGGCTGCCACTGTCCCTGTCTGGAGAGGGGCATGCAGCCCAAACCTGCACCAGCCCATTCAGGCATCCCAAGGACATCATCCCAGCCAGATGCCTTTTTTTTTTTGGTGCCATTTTACAGCAGGGCTGACTCTGTAATGGGTTTACCAAAATAAAAGTGAGAAGCTGCTAGTCATGTTTAGGACCACCAGTGTCCCCATTTGAGACCCTGTTCTCCATTATTGCTGCTACTTGACATGCATTCCCTTTGTCCTGAGACATTCTTTCCATTGAATTTGCAACAGAATGAACATAAAACAGACTTTAAAAAAAAAAAACCCCAAACCCATTACTCTGAAATAATAAGAAACAGACAAAGCCATAGCAATTTCTGTTGGCATAAGACAAATTAGTGGAATTTAACACATAGCCTGATGAGTACCTCCCGTCAAAGGATCAGAGACAGATGAAAACATCAGGAGTAGCCATTGCCAAATAAAAATTCTTATTGAAGCTAAGAGTAATCCAATTCCAAGGAAAGTTCCAAGCAAAGACTAAAAGCATTGCAATGCTAGCAGAGTTCCATGCTTTTTCAGTAAGTCAGGAATTAGAAACTTGTTTGGTTTATGAAGAGGAATGAATAACACGCTTGACCATGACAGGGAAGAATTGGAACAGATCACACCATATGTCCTTTCCAGACCTAAGATTTTTAAGATGACTGGGTCCTGAAAGCAAGATGATCCAGATGGCGTTTTGTTAGCCTGTTGTCCTGCCCTTGTGATTCCCTCTTTCCTTCCCAATCAAGTGTACTTTCTCTCAGCTTCCAAAGCACTTTCAATCTCAAATGAAACACGGTCTCAAAGGAATCAGTACATTATTTCAGAGTGCCAAGTTTGATGTAAATTGTAGTTGAAACAGGATAATATTTTAAGTGATCAATTAATCTGGCCAGCATTCTGAAATGCCCAATTATATAGTTAACATAAGCATGCTGAGAGCTTGAAAGCTGATCTAAATGAGTGATGAAATTCTCTGGCTTCATGGTTCATTAAAAATGAAGAAGGGAAGTGGGGAGAGCAGAAATCGTCTTAGGCCAAGAAACAGCAACATTTCAAAGCAACCCCAAGAGCAGGTTCTTCTCAAAATAAAGCTTTATGTCATTTTTGGCCAGCATATATTTCTATTAATCTTTGAAAAGTGAAACATAATTTAACATTTAAGCACAAGTAAAAAATTCTGTTTTGAAATCAGGTCTGACAAATTCTTTACCTTGCACATTTGGTACTTCTAGAGTTCATCCTGTTGTTGTCTTTAATTCCTTGGCTGAAAATATTCAAATCATGTTAGTCCTCTTCATTTTCTTAAATATTTGTGATAAGGTGACAGAGGGGACATGCTACTCCACTAACCATACTCTTCTTTACACAAGTCAGCAAATGCTACTAAGATGCCACTGAAGCCTTGAAGACTTCACTCCCAGATGATGCCCACACAGCTGCTGATGCCAACATACAAAACCCAGGGGAACATGAAAAGAGAGTTTATCTTGAGTTCCAAAACTCAAACTTCTCTCAAAAGTGCTGCACAGTGAAACTAGGGAGAGAGGGAAGCTCAAAAAAACCCCACATGAATATTTAATTAAAATATTTTTAAGCATACAGTAAGTGAGGTTGGAAGGGACCTTTAGAGTTCATCTGGTCCAACTCCACCCAAAGCACAGCCAACTTAGCAACTTCATGTTTCTCATACTTTTTCAAAGAGACAACAAGAATAGGCACAGCCACAATGATTTTGAAAGGGATATCAAAAGTCTTTGGGACTTAGATAAAACCAGAGTGTGTGAGTCAACCAAATTAAACAAAAAAAAAAGTAATAAAATGCAAGCCCCCATAAGTGCTTTTTAGGCTACCTGCTGTTGGTTTAACACTCTCCCTTTACAAAACACACTTAAGAGGAGGCATGATATGAAACCTAGACAGGCATGAGATGGTGGCAAATGAATGAAGGCACCTCAAAATTACTCTTTTCTCTTAATGTATTTCTTTCTTTCCACTGGTGTCCAAAATGCAGGCACTTTACACCATTCTTTGGCAGCTCTGGTAAATTAAACCAAAAAAGAGAATGCCTTTAAATGCCTTTAAATGCTACTTTTCTCCATGGTTGGACTTTCTGGAAGTCACACTCCCAGCATGGGCAAGTCTCTGAACAGTTCATTGCTGTTTCAGTTCAGTGTCCCTCACCCAGCTGGTGTCAGTCTAAGAGGATGGTCCAGGAGCTCCCTGACAAGCAGATATGGCACTCCTTAGTCTCTGGGAAGGTCTCTTCCTAAGCCCTAAAATTTGGATGCAATTCTCGAGAATGCTGTATCTTACTCCTTTCTGATACTTTTGCTTTTCTCTCTCTTAAAAAAAAATTTAAAAAACCCCAAAATCCATAAAATCCTAAGCATTTTTTTTCTTATAAAACCCAGATCAGCATCGCTGTGAGAGGCCAAGAAGCTCACACATAACATGATAAATATATCCATACATTTTAATGTCAACAAAAGTACAAACAGGCTGAGATCTGAGATGCACAAACCTGGGCTTTTATCAGGGCACCCAGGAGGAAATCACAGTCCTCCTGTGTGACCTTTAACAGGCATCTCAAGTGCAATCCTTTCATACAAGTTGAGCTAAGCATGAGGATGAGGTTAAGTCAGACAGCCAAGAGTCTTCTGTAATCAGGAGAGAGTGACAGGAAACTCCTGAAGGTAATTCTCATTGGTGTAAAATAAGAAGAGAACTGAGAGGAAAAGGAAGTGGAGGAGAGTAATGAAAGGTTTCTGAATAAGATTTAGGAAAACAGCACAAAACCTAATTTTCCTTGCAGCCTTCTAAGCCCTTTAAAAGCAATACTATTAAAACACACATATATTGAAGGAACCCTGAGAGCAAAGATAACATAGCCCTTGGGAAATGGTAAGGCTAGAGCTCAAGAACTGTTCTTTCTGAAAAATTCTCTGTCATAGAATGTACATATATTTGATCAAAAACAAACAAACAATACTCACTGTGTAGTGTCATATTCTGTACAACTTAAGACTGTATTGTTAAATACTTATTCCCAGTGTAATTAATTTTAGATACTGGAGGAAAGAAAAAACAGTCTTTGAATATGAATGGCAGCAGGGTGCACTTAACACTATTTCTCCTTTTCAAACATATCTTTACACTTGACTTAAAAATGTAGAATGGGAGCATAATACCCCATTCATTGCTACCAGCACCATGAATGAAAAGCTCTCTGAACATCTGTTCAATGATATTTAATGCATGGTCTAATAAGCACTGGCATTTCCCACTCACAGATTTGTAGGAATTACATATGGGCTGCAGTTTTGTTGACAGATCCTTGCTCTTCTGGAAAGGCTCTGCCCAGTCCTCCAGGCTTTGGTTGAATTCCTCAGGGACATCACCATATGCTTGCAACTCTGGCTATACCCAGCAAGCCAGGTCTGATCATGGCATTGGATACACATTGCCTAAACACCGTGGAGCATCAAAAGCCACTGCCCAAGTTAGCTGCTGCTAGGAGAGGAGGGAATGACACACAAATACAGGAAGTAGAAACACTGGGTTTTTTTTCACAGAGGCATTATCATAAAGTTTACACAGTCATGTCCACAGTCTCTTCCCAGCCCCTTAACTCATAGAAGAGTTAAAGCAGCAATCACATAAATCAGCAAGGAAGTTCAGAAACCACTCTCCTTATTATATAATTGGGCATAAAAAACAAGCACCTTGATTTTTTTACAATTCTGGACTTGGAAATGCAAAGCACGTAAGTTAATTTTGATTTGCACATGAAAGCACACTCACTCCTTACTTAATCTTTGAAAACCCAGTAAGGAAAGTTATTTTACTTCAGGGTAGGAAAAGGACAAGCAATAGAGAAAACTTTTCAAGGCTTATTCCTTGCATTTGAATATTCATGGAGACTAAAAGATCTGAAATTTGTGCAATATTAGTCACACTGAAGAGGTCCAACATAATGACAATGCAAGAGCTAACACAACATCTGCGTGGAAAGAAACCTGACCCAGCATAAGTAATATCTTTCTTGGTTTGTAAAGCTCCCTGTGGACTTCATCCAACATACTTTGTGGAGCTGCTCTCTCTCTATTTCCCTGCTGCAAACTTGCACTCATCTCAAGCTGGCTGCCTTCTCAGCTCTCTGCATAACCTCAGTGCTCCTGGCTGCTTGAGCCAACTCCTCTGCAGCTCTTGCTATCTGGAGTAATCTCCCTGTGCATCTACACCTGCACAGCTTTCCTCCTCCCTCATCCTCCCCTCTCCACTTCATGAGTGGCATCACACAGCCTAGCAGTGCTGAAACTCAATTCAAACCAAGAAAAAGAGAAAAAACTCTGGTGAAAATAAAGCCATTGGAAACAAGGTGGTATTATCCAGCATACATGATGATGGAACAGTAAACATAGCATGAGTGCATGCAACTTTGCAACTTTCAGGATGAGGAAAAGCTGAGGAATGAGCCAGCTCAAAAGTCCTTACCAGGCACAGAGGCTGTTGCACTAATCCACACTTCTCACTGCTTGTCATCCTGCTTGGCCCTTTTCTCTTCCAGAAAAGACCCTCAGAAACCTTCACTGGATAAACACACCATTTAAATATCAGAAAACTCTCTGTGCACTTAATGCAAGTGATTTTTGGGTGGTGACTGGCTGCTTGAACAGCTCATGCACAAAGCCATCCTGCTCCTTGCCCCCATTCCCAAATTATGTGCCTGTCACCTGACACCTCTACCACCTGTATTTGCTGCTCCTGACTAAATGCAAATCAATTATTGAGCACCACGTGGGCAATGGAGAGCAACCTGCCTTCCTAAGGGAGATAACAACCCTGGAGAACATGAAATAATGCACTGAAATAATGCCTGTGGTGATCTGACAGTGGGGAAGAACAAGCTGTAAAAGCGAGTGGCAAACAGACAACCCAGCAAAGACTGAGGGGCCCAGCTGAGATATCAGATCCTGTTCATGTACTGATCTTCAACATAACAAAGAGAAAAGTAATAGAAAATGCTGATTAATGCCCCCTCCCACCTCTGGCTACTTGGAAAAGATCTTTATTTCCCTGCCATCCCTGTGCTTTTCACTAGACAGCATCACAGATTAATAAAAATGTGCCTTCCAGAAAATGTCTAGATGATGAAATACTTCAGACAGCCAACCTTGGTAAGAACAGTAGATTTTTACAAATTAGGTTTGAATTCACAAAACTTACACCAATGAATTAAATTGTAGCTTCTGGTTTACTCCAAGCCACCAGGTATGGAAAGTATGGCAGAAACCTTAAATATTTGGTCCCTGGGCTCTGCACATTTTGTAAGCAGCAGACATTTCCATAAAACTGTTAACCTCTTGAGACAAAGGGTCCCTTATGGCATACAGGAAGCCTTTCCAATCTGTATTTTTTTCTTTCAAATTAAATTTTTGAAAGAACTCACAAAATGAAAGAAAGTGATACAGGAGTCTTTTCCCATCACCCTTGGTGGTGATCAGGACACATTAAAAGATGTTTTGCTTCACAGAGGTTGAGCAATGGGATGCCTTACAAGGACAGGGAATATCAAGTCATTCATATCTAAAAGGCCAAAATAAATTCCACAGTTGCAGCAGTAAAATCTAAGAAATTGAAAAATACAAACACTCGCTGAATATTTCAAACAAAGGAAATGGAAAAAAAAAGTCAAATTAAAATACAGTCTGGAAAGCAAATGGTAACAACAATCCAAATAATTGATGGAACATTTGAATATTATTCAGCCTATTCCAATTGCTAACACTACATTTAAACATGTTTTTTAGACAATCTACAACTTCACATTGATTTTCCTCTACAAAAAATGTCTTGCTCGTGTCAAGACCTCAAGTTTCAGACAAAAGAGAGAGAAGTGGGGTTTTAAAAAAAAAAGAAGAAAAACACAAAAGAAACACCCCCACACCACTTTTAACATGAACAGCAAAGAGATTCAGCATTCACTTAAAGGCTTTACCTTCAACCATCTGTGTGTTTGCTGAGACTGAACTGTTATTATTCTTCAGTCATATATCATTTATTGCTACATGCTGTGAGGAGCAGGGGAGGAGGGCTGGGGGAAAGGCACTTAATGACAGTAAGCAGAGTACTTGCTAATTTAAATAACTCAGAAATGTTCTTATCTACTGAACAAACATTCCAGTGTTTTAATTAAGCCAAGCAGCCAGAGATCAAATGACCATGGATACAGCAGTTTCTGAGTAACTCTCAGCAGTGCAAGATGCACTTTTGTTCCTGAGGCCAAGCTAGCCTTTGAGTCATTTTCCCCCCTTTAAGTTAAAACACATGAGGAAAAACATTCTGCAAAGTAAGTTGCATAGAGGTTCCTTAACCTACTTTGTTACTTTCCCGACAATTAAATGTTTCTAGCATTTAGCTGAGTAGGTATATCAATATTAAAACTTGGTGGGTTTTTTTTTGTTTGGTTGGGGGTTTTTTGGTGTTTTTTTACAATCTGCTGCTAGGGAGGCAGAGCATTGAGTAATACACATTTCAAAGATTTATCCACATTTTATCCAGATTTTTTGAGCATTACCCACAACTGCTCAAAAGAAAGGGTTAATGTGCATGGCTTTGGCAGGAAGCTGGAGACCAGACTGAGCTGCAGGGGTGTCCCTGACACAGATCTGCACAGCCACAAATTTCACAGTGCCTTTGAAGACACACCACCCAGCTTTTGTAGGAAGAGGAGTCACACTGCTTTGTTTGCTCAGCATCTGTCACTGCTCCCCATCCAGTGCTAGAATTACATGAGTGGAAGAGGCAAGGCTCAGATGGGCCACCAAACATTATTATAGCTGATATTGTTCCTATTGATTTAAGAGAAAAGGTTTATCTCCAGAGAGCACAAAAGGAATAACACTTCCTTGGTCACAACCTCTCACAACACCTGGAGTCTCAAGTCAAACTGAGTCAACCAGCAATGCATTACCAAACACAAATGTGAGTGCATCTTAAACCAAATATTTCTCCATGTTATGGAAGACCAAACCAACAGGGATTCTGAAAGGTGAGCAGAGAGCTGAAGGTGAAAAGAGGTCATATCAGGATGGCAGTCATGCAAAAGGGGAGAAATGCTTTTAAAAGACTGAATAAGGAAATGTCACAACAAGTCTAGTCATAAAATATTTTTTTCAGCTACCCTTCCAAGTGATCTGTTCTTCATAATGTAGAGGAATGGAAGAATTTTCCACTGCAGAAGATTCTATGAACATACTTCAGAAATTGACTTCAGCAAGAAACCAGGATAAGACAGACAGGTTCTTCCTTTCATTATTTGATAGCATAATTCTTTCCCCTTCAAAGCAGCAAATACAGTTTTCCAAAACTACTCTATTACATCACAAAACCATCTGGAATATTTTGTTTCTTAGATATATGTCTGCTCTCCCACATCAGCACAGCAATTTCAGCTGAAACCAGTGCAGACAACCTTTAGTAAATTCATGTCACCAGTCATGTAAATAACTGAGGATTTTATTTCAAAACAGACTCTAAATACTTCAATGAGTCAATTAAAAATGTATAGGAAAACGTTCACTCTATACAGACCATTCTAAAACCCACAGCCCTACACAAATTGCACTGTGAATACAAAAAGCATCAAAATGCAGTAGAACCAGCTGTCTGTATACATCCAAAGAAGAGGATAAAAAGGGGCCCAAAAAATTACAGAATTATCTGGAAAACTGAGAGTGGTGACTCAGGAAGATAATCCATGTTTAGGTTTAAAATTTGGGAATCAAGAATAAGAACCCAAACTCCTTGCATTAAATTCTAGGATTGCATGAAATTTCAGGAGGGGGAGCAGACCTCAGCCACAAACAAAACACACATGGACACTGCAGAGTTTTTTCTGAGTCTGTAAACTGAGGTTAATATGCAAGAGAGCTGGTAAATATTCACTCTCTTCAGTGCTGCCTCTCATTTTGCAGTGGCCCTTGATTTAAATTCATCTGTCCTTTTTTTAACCTCCCAGACTCATATGTTCATATATTCCCCATTCTCAGGAACTCAAGAGAAAAATCAAGCATGAATGTAATTATTAAAATCCCCCCGAGCTGCACATGAAGCTTCTTTTCATGCAAGAGACACAAATGATTATCTTATAAAGTCTGAAACCAAAAGGATTGTTTCACTCCCATTCCTTTTAAGTATTTAGAAGTCTAAAATTAGCATTATTTTAAAAATAATGTTTAACTAAAAGATTTTAGGCAGAAGAAAATGAGCATTTTATATCTTCTCATGTAGAAACTTCACATACATCATTCTTATAATGCCTTTTGCATTTGACTAAAACTTTTTAGCCATTTCAGCCCTTCATCTCTCAGTCCTCATCATTAAGAGACAGCTTGCTATGAGGACAAGAGGGTAATGGATTATACACATTGATAGCACCCCTGCAGTGTAAAGGACTGCAGGTGTAAATCAGCCACCAGGCAAGATAAGCATGGAAGTAAGCTTGGAGATAACTCCAGGCAGGAAAAATTTCAGATAGGCAGCAAAAGGCACTAGGAAAAGGGTAGAAACATCTCTTGGTAGAAAAAGAAAAAGGAAGCAGAGCTTTTTTTGGGTAAGGAAAAGACAAGATATGACAACTTCAGGGAGTTCAGCACGTTCTAGACTCTCCCATGCTAAGCAAGCATTTATGATGGGGAAGATTTATCTGTGAGGACTAAAGAGAAAAAAATGATGACTGTTCTCAGTATTTTAATGCTGAAGATACAGACAGCACTAAACATGAAGAGTTAGAAAGATCCTGGGAACACAACTAGAGCACAGCAAAAAAAAAACCTCAAGGGTAAGAGGACAAAAATATAACACAGACACCTGAGCATGGTAAGAACAAGCCCTTTGTGGAGAGCCCAGCAATGTCTGTAGAGCCACCTAGAAACACTTGAGCATTCCTGGGAATCCCATCCCAAACATTTTGCCAGACCACTGCCAAAGCAAAGCCTTGCCAGGGCTGAAACAAACCTGATTTCCCCCAGCTGTGTTCTGCATAAACTGAGAGAGAAGACACATGCACATTCCTCCTAAAAATTTTGAGGAGAAAGAGCTGGTCATTAGTTCCTGGTGTAGTATTCATGCCTCTCTCTCCACTCTGCACCTAAGAGGCTTTTAAATTATTTTTCTCCATGAGAATGAAAGAACTATGCTGTTACAAGCCAGATGTGATGAAAAAGGAAGTAAAGAATTTGCTGTTTCTGTAAAGGTGATGCCTTCCATGAGGACAAGTGCAAACCTCAAATTGCAGAGCTGCTGTGACATTGCCCCCTGCCCTGAATGCAGGATGCCCCTCCAGGGCACAGAATGATCCAAGTCCAACTTTCCAGAGCCAAAAACTCCCCATTTATATTCTACATTATATGTAAAGATTTAACACCATAACTCCCAGGGTCAGAGCAGGAGCTGGAACACTTCATTTCAGAGCCCCAAAGACAAGGTAACTTTATTTCCCCTGCCACCTCAACACACACCTTGTGTTCTGATTCTTTCTGTGTATCTTCTTTTCTAAACTGGACTCTTCTGGAACTTGGTTTGTCAAAAATGGGAGGTGCCACCAAGGAGAGTGTGCTGGTTTTGCAAAAAGAGAAGAATAATAAAAAATTCTATACTCCCAAAAATAAAAATAATTTCAGAAATAAGTAATGAAAACCTTTAAACAACTCATCTTTAAAGCAATACCCCCATAAATTAACATAAGCCATAAACACAACTATGAAAAAGCTTATTAAAAAATCAGAAAGATTTCATGATAGGAAATTTCCCAAACAAGTACTATTCATAAAAATTAAAAACCGCAGAAAACTATACTTGGTGGGTTTAGTCTCCATAACATTAACAAAAAAACTTCTCTCCCTAAAAAACAAAAAAACAAAACAAAACAAAACAAAAAACAACAAAAAAAAAACAACCAAAAAAACCCAAACTATTTTAGAAGTATTTTTCTTTACATTATCAGTAAAAAAGAAAAAAAAAATATAAAGAGAAGAAAAGTATCCTAAAGTTTTTATTCTAATTCTTATTAATCTTTCTTTTAATTACTATAAAAATATTCTTTATACTCTTTTAAAGTTTTAAGCCTACTTTACTTTTCTCCTAGTCCTACCTCACAACAGAAAATGAGTAAATACACCAGTAATTACCCAAACTAAACCCAGTAGACTCATTAATACATTAACCAAAAAATCATAAATTAACAAACCAAGACCACCACAGAGAGGAAAGAGCATCATTTCTGTGAGGAAGGGGTCACTTATCTCAGTTCACTAGAGAAGGAAGTGCACAGAACCTAAATAAATTGCCAGCTTCCTACAAATGGCTTTGAAAAGAGCTGCAAATGCCACATAATTTCTGTAACAACCTTTTGGATCACCACCTTAGCTTTGGACCTGACTTGGAACCCTCTCCTAAAATTCCAATCAATTAAATTAATTCCTGATTGCCATGAGAACTGAAGTTTATTTGCTTTTATGGAGTAAGGATTCTTTTTGTCTTTGTTTTCACTAAGCTAAACATGTACATCAGTGGCTTGTAACTGCTTTCCAAATTTCATTCCTCTGTCTTATGATGTGAGATGGATCACTTTGTGTATGCAGCACTTCAGTCTGATGAACAATTCAGTTTGCATCAGCATATTCAGCAAAGGCACCCCTTACAGAGACCAACACATCATAATATCAGTTCTTGTGAAAACCTGAACCAAAAATGAGCTTTACTGAGTGGTTTTGATCAGGGGGAAGGAAAAAAAAAGAAAAAAGAAAAAGAAAGGCAAGGGAGCAACAACAACAAGTCATCCTTCATGTCATTCCCCACAGAACAGGAGATTTTCAGAGGGATTTGTTTACAAACAAATACAAGGACAGGAAAAACAAGGCCACCCTGGCCCTCTGACAGCCAGGTTGGTGTCTGCTAAGAACAGAGTGCAGTTCTCAAAGGCTTCATTGCACAACAGCACAGGGCCCAGCACTGGACAGAAGGGTGGGACTGGGAGCTCACAGGGAGTTATTTGGACATAACTTGAGAAAACAAATTTTCAAGCAGGCTTTTTAAAGAGGCCTCCAAACTTTATCAGCCCCTGGCGCAGCCCTTGTTTTATCCAGCCTGAACCAGAAGGATGTACTGATTCCATTTTATTTATTTTTTTTCCTAGGAAGCAAGCAGATCAGTTTGGCACACTGATTCATGGTGTTACTACACTGGCTTTCCTCAGCTGGAACATTCCTTCTGCATCCCATGAAGGCCTATTAAAAAAAGCCAATCATGAGAACCATCTGTGCTCTGCAGAGAGCAGGGAATGGGAACTGCACTGGGTTTCCTTCTTGCTGCACAGTGTTGGCTCCTTCCTGCTCCTGACACCAGCCTGTGTTATGCTGAGAACTACATCTGATATACAACATTTTGTCTGTTTAGTTAAACTTTCAGTTGCAAAGGAAGAGGGACTAGACCTGGGGCCACATGGGACAAAAGACAGCATAACAGCATTCTGGGAGAAAGGAACATCATCTGTCTCTTCCCAACAAAACCTTCCTCAACTGGGGCTTTTTATTTCACATTGTCTTCTTCCACTTCAGCTGACATCCTTCCTTAAGGCTAAAAGCTACTATATGCTAATGAATATATGTATATATTAAAAAAGAACTTTGTCACTGGTCTTATAAGAGAAAAGTTGCATTTTCCATGAAAATTCACTCCTGACAAGAGTGCCTGCTTTCAGTTTTTTGTTAAAATAACATTACACTGAATTTTCACTCACACCAGCAGAATATTTGTCTGCCCTCTGAGCAAAGTGATTTACTCCTCCACTAGCATCAAAGCAGAGGAAGCATAGGATGCAATTAAGCAATTAAACACACAATGAGGTGATGTGATATACACCCTTACAGGAAAGTGAGTGAAAATGGAAAAGAATAAGCACTCATAAAAGTGTCTTTGAGGAGCAGTATGTTTTTGCTTTGAGATAGGCATCTAATCCTCTGTGCCTCATCAGGAGGAAACACTACTTGTCATCAAAGGAAG
The DNA here is from genome assembly GCA_013400575.1 of Peucedramus taeniatus. Lineage (NCBI taxonomy): Eukaryota > Metazoa > Chordata > Aves > Passeriformes > Fringillidae > Peucedramus > Peucedramus taeniatus. The sequence continues at coordinate 12,771 of WBNO01007146.1, read as the reverse complement.
TTATTGTTTCCAGTTAATTAATGACTGTGACATGCCTTGGGATCTTGGAATGTAACATATCATTGCTGTGACACGATGCTAAGGTCTCTTCAATATGTTAAATATTTCTATTAATGTGGATAACCCAAGTGTGTTGTGATGTTTACTTTGAGCATATTCTCTCTAAGCCATTTCACAATTTTCCTCCAATCCTGCAAAAGATGGTTTCAGAAATCTGCAAAAAACAGATATAAAAATATCAACCCTTACTGATCCTCAAATAAAAGATCCACGTTCTACAAATGTTTTTACAATGCCTCCTTACTGCAAACAGTTCCTGACTTAGTGGAGCAATGTGCTGCACCTGAGTGTAACAATCTTTAAAAATTTGGGATGCCAAGGGGTCCCAGCCATTAAGATCAACAGGATTAATTCCTTTCTGTATTAAAAGACAGGCAACAAAGATCCACATTTTTTAATCCATTTAAGACCAAACAACATCACAGAATCTGCCAATTTTTTTTCTGGTAGGAATGTGGAAATCACAGGAAAAGAGTACATATTATATGTTGCAATCCTTTCCTAACAGACATACAGACTCTCATCAACCTCTAAAATTTCATCTTTTCTTTGATAACCATCCTTCTCTACCTCAGGGTTTGTAAATGGGTTTTATAACCTCTCTTTTAAGAGCAAATGGAGCTTAAACCAAAATAAAAAAAATGTTTGTCATTGCTAAGTGGTGCAAGACACTCAGAAATATAATTTATGGCTACCAAAAAGATGAACTCAATCACCATATACATACATGGGAAACACTCAGGTCTGGAGATACAGAAAAATCATGCCAAGGGTTTAAGAAATAAAGTAAAACAATATATTTCTGTTCACATATACAGAAAATTTCTCTTGTGCCTTACGCATTTGCCAACAGAACAAATTGAAATTTGATTGCTGGAACCACACAGCAATAAAGAGTGCCCTAGCCAGAACCAGCATAAAACCACAAATAAAAACCAGTCCTTCACCAAAGGCTTCCTGAAAGCAGGAGGAGGCTGAACCTTTTTATTTAGCAAAGATGAAAAAGGAGAAGCTCTGTTGTGGCTGTCAGGGTGGAGCAGGTTTCACAGCCAGGCACACAGAGCTGCCCTTGCAGAGCTTCCCAGCCCCATTAAACAGGACTGGCTCCTCACTGCAGCCCTGGATTGCAGGGCACAACAGGAGCCCTGATGCCAAAGAAACATCCCAAGCAAATTCCCTGTCAGGAAGAGAACAGAAAGCAGCAGCCCTGAGGAAAAGCTGCTCTCCCTTCTGCATCTCATGGTTGCAAATACAAAACAGTTACCAAGATGGATGGCTGGAAGTTCAGAACTTAATTTAACTCTTCAAAGTAGCAAGATAATCTATCAACCACCTATGACAAAAGCACGTGTACATAACCTAATTAAAAAGTCAGTAACAGGGTAATGAGGATGTCAAAAAGCAGTCCTGGAACACAGTGCTGTTACCAAAGCCTTACTATAACTACATTAAAAAGCACATTATAAATAGGCAAAACCTGTTGAATGGAAACCTTCTTTCAATTCAATGTTTAGCTTTGTCTCTGTCTATACCATTCAACTGCATGTTTTTCTTAAGGACACCAGTGCTGTTACCAAACCCTTACTATAAGGGTAACTGTATAAAAAAGCACATTATAAATAGGCAATCGAAACGTCATTCTTTCTTTCAATTCAATATTTAGCTTTGTTTCTATCTCTACCATTCAATTCTTTATATTTCTTAAGGACACCAGACATAAAACATGGGGAGAGTCATACAGGCCTGGCTTGTGGTGTCAATATTCTGTCTTACTGCAGTATATATAAACATATCAGAATAATGAAGAATTGGTATTGCAAGAGCCATTCTGTTCACTTTAATGAAGAGCACTGTGGTAAAGCTTACATAAACTAACTCATTTTCTGCTTACTGGCATTAAAATTGGCTTCTTTTAAATATCTGTCCTAAGACAAAAATTATTGCCAAAATACAAGAAAGCAGAGTGACTTTAAAATGTACTTCAAAAAATCTAGTTGAATTTACCTCTCCAAAGTACCTTCTAGCTCTACAATAGAAACTTCTTATGCACATTTCTTATTTCTTAGGTTTTCCCAAAGGTGAACTGCTACAAGTTTGCCTAGTTAGCAGGCACTGATGTAGAAGTCCCATTGTTTATAGTAAAGGCATAAAATGAAGAACAGTACTCCTGACTCTTAGGAAATTGTATTTTAACCAGACTAGTAAGTCAAAAGCTAAAACAACGAGCTGTTGATGTCTACTTCCATAAAAAGTGCTTTTTCTGAATTTGTTTTAATACATGATTGTTAAAAATATCCTCATATGCCCAAAAGAACGTAAGAGTGTAATGTGATACTGTTTTCTCCTGTAACACAGGCTGTGACCCAAGAACATGAGTATGTCACTTAATGGCTACAGATTTGGATCCTCACAAAAACCAGACCCACTCACTTATCCAAAGGTTTTCCTGTTCTATTTCCACACCATAATGTTTAAGAGCATAAACTACTTTGGGATATTTTTTTAATGCTTTGGGATTATTTGCCATTCCTTAGGACAGGAAAAAAAATAGAAAAAAACACAAAGAAGGCATAAAATATTGAAATCCAGTATTCAGAGCCTACAAGAAAAACAGAACAGGTTATAACAGAAACCTGCATTTCTTAGCCTTTTTTTTTGTTATAACAATCACAAAGAACAATATTCCAGTTGATTTAGGATACACAAAACAGCAGAATTTGGGTATTTCTTTAAGCTATATCTTCCAGAGCAGAAGAGAAAGTCTATCTGCTCATGACTAAGAAACCTTAGTAATGAATCAATGTGTAAACCTTGTTTCAAAGGATAAAAATACTGAAATTAAGCATCAGGATGTTCCTACATATTTGGCCCTAGTTGCCAAAGGCAAAGTATCAAGTGTCATTGTTTTGAGCAAAATATTCAGTAAATCACATCAATTAATTCTGTAACTATCTTGTTATAGATTTTTCTCATTTTTCCTAAATACTGTATTCCATGACCGAATTTCTGTTATAAGAACAAACCAAAATTATACATTTGGAGCTAATATCTTGAGAAAGGCATGAAACAGTAAAATGCTATAAACAACTAATTAATGGAACTCTTCCCTACTTTGAAGTAATACACGTTATTCCTTTGAGCAAAGTATGGAAAAGAATCTGGGTGATAAGGATCAAAGTAAAAGAAAGTATTTTTCTTCCATCATCTACAACAAAAAAATCTCGTTTCACTGCCATTAAGTTAGGGAAAGCAACAGGAGTCAAAGTGAGGTGGCACGTGGATGTTGGAAGTTTTTCTGAACGCAGAAAACAAATCTGCTCTACTCAGGAGCTGGCAAAGGGAGACTAAACTCTACATCCTGCTTTGTATCTGCCTTTTTCTTCAGGATTCAACCCCATCTGGGTTATATTTCAGTATTCCAGAGGCTGGAAGGATTTCAGAGTAAAGTTTGTGGGTCCTACCTGGGATGGCAGGCAAAAATTTCTGCCCCGGTGAAAAGGAAGAGCATGCGGCACAAGCTGAAGGACATCCCTTCAAGCCCTACTGTTTGTTTGCTTAGGAACCCTCTCTTTAAATTGTCATGGAGAAGTTAAAACCACTTTCTTCCAGTAAGACAGATGGTCCAGGAGCAGAGATGCTTGGTCACACAGGCACAATGAGTTTGTTTCTCTTATGCCATAGGGTTCTTCCTGCAGACACTGTGCCAGGAGCCCCGTAAGAGCTGAGGACTGGCAGAGGTGCCTGACAGGACAGGGCTTCCCAGCTCCTTTCTCTGGCTTGGCACAGCTCTCCCTGCAGCCAGACTGCTCCCTGGGAGTGCCTGGCTCTACCCAGGAGCCCAACCAAAGCCTTCCCTGGGAAGGGTCACCCTGGCTGCAGCAGGCTTCCCGAATTTTGCGCCCAATTCTAAATACTCCGTACTACGAGAGGGCTGGAGCAACAAAAATTCATCTCCCATTGGCCACCCACTTCAAAATGCAGCAGTGGCATTGAGACAACTCTCTGGGCCCTGCTAAAATAGAAACAAACAGAAGAGTTTCTGGCAGCCACCGAGCCAAGTTCCAGGGCAGCAACTGAGTCGTGACACGGCAAATTAGCCTTGAATCCATCAGCACCCCACTGCTCTATTTAGGACAGTCAGTGGGGAGACAAAAACCCACCTCATCTCACATTGTTTAACTCACACTGCCTCATGCACTTTGTTAGAGTCTCTCTAGGCACTCCAGATTTCTTTGGAAGCCCAAGATGGAGTTTTTGTGAATCCCTATCAAATAGCATGATTACAAGGGGTGTATACAAGAGGCAAATGGGGAAAAAAAAGACTACCAGGCTTGATTCATCAACAAGTTAGACCAGTGGTTCTAAAAATGTCTTTCCCTGCTGTTCATGGTCCTGTTCTCATGCAGCTACTCTGATTTCAAACACTCCACAGAGCAGCATTTTTACCTTTAACAGCCTGAAATTCCTGGTTCATGAAAAATTAAAAGAATCCCTCTGAGCATAATGGGGAAAAAGCAGCAGGCATGAAACTCTCAAGCCTTTATGTAATGTGACTTCAACAGCAAAGCAGTACCTATGGGATAAAGGATTTTATGTTTGTTGATAAACAAGGGACTTAAGCCAATGGAAGAAAAATTAAAAATAATGGGATGAAATAAAAATTGGACCCCTTGAGGTCTGAACATGAATTCTGCAGGCACTAAACCTCCTATTTATAGAGGTTTTCTGAATGCTCACAGTCTTGGTTGGAGAAACAGCATGCACCTCCAAAACATCCAAAGCTGAACCTGCAGCGTATTAAATTTAAGAATCATTAGAGTTAAACAAGCCAGTTTTTATGAATGCTGAGCACCCATAGTACTCATTAACTTCTCTGCAAGCCAGAGTGAGGCAGACTGCAGAGAGTGAAGAACAAAGAGAAATTACAGCCACTAGTTCCTCAATGACATGTATTTTCTTCCATGAAAAAAATTCCACTTGCTTAGGGAACCCCCAACCCTTGGATCAGTTCTTCTCACTGCAGTTTGCCAGATCTCCTTCCCACCCTGACAACATCTAACTCTTTGGAGAGCAACAAAGAAACTATGATGACCTGGATGAAAAACACCTCCTTGAAAGGATTTCAGGTTCTCCTCAGCTTCTAGGCATTACAGAAAAACCAAGGCAGAAGCAAGCCTCATATATAAGGGCCACAGGGAAAGTCAGTGGTCAGTCACTAAACACTTTGATACCACCAGGGTATCAACAGGCAGAGCCTGCTGACATCCTGCAGTGATAAAATGTGGCCCAAAGAGCACACCTGCTGTTGTGTGAGTATATAAATCCAATCCAATTTCAGGCTTGTGACCAAAATTAGAACAATCAAGGGATAAGAAAAAAAAAAAAACCCAACTAAAAACAAAAAAATAACAACAAACGCAACTAAATAAAAAACCCCACAAAAACCCATTTTCAGCAGGGTCAGTTCCTGACAGCTTGCTATGTAACTGATTTCATAGCACTGATGGTATAAAATGGATAAAAATTGTTAGAAATCACTATTACTCTGTCAACAGCAGTAACTATGAAACCACAGCCAGTTAAGCACCTTGAATATTTTTTTCAGAAACTCAGTATCTGGGTATTTTGTCTGACCACCACAAACAACTATACGAATAAGGAAACAAGTTATCTTCATTCAGGAAAGAAATATACCTGTCTCTATCTTGTTACAAAAAAGCTTCACAGTTCTGTATCACAATTCTGTATAAATGCAGTATCTGCTTCCAAGGCAATTCCACTTCCCTTGACTGCAGCACTTTAATCCATGCAGCCTTCAAATTTATTTTCATACTCCAAAAATAAAGGGAAGTCATCCAGCTTCTCCATTGGCTGGAAAAAAGAATTTGAACTTGACTGAGTAATGAATGAATTCCTGTTTACAAGAAAAACTGGCTTGCTTGTATTACAACAAGGACACAATCTGTAGATGAGTTAAGGTGAATCTCTGTTTAAGATGCTCTCCTAACTGCATTATTTTGTTGATGCACTCAAAGCATTAGGAAAAAGTATACTGGAACAGCTGGAAAATTGATTCTGTAATTGTGAAATCTAGTTTGTAGGCAGAAAAATCCCTCTTCTGGGAGAGAAAAGAAAATGGACAGGCAAAGCACTTCCAAAGGAGGAAGAGGATGGCATTTTACCTGTGTTCAAAATCAGCATAGGCGAATGAAAACAAGTTAAATAATCCATGCTTCCAGTGCACTTGACACGAAAAACACTGAGTGAAGGCCAAGCCACTTGTGCATTCTGTCTTTCCAGACACAGAGAGGTACATGAAAAGTTTGAGAATTAAAATAAGTCTCCCAGCTGAATATGGCTACCCTTGGTGTTGGCACTCAAGAGGAAAAAGAAAGCATCAGCAATCATTTCTACAAGACAGGAGCTGCTTTTTTCAGTTTCACAGGAGTGGCTGAATCTCCCAGGTGTTCCAACTCCAGCTGGCACAGTGCAGCTCCATCAACAAAATGCATGGCTCATCTTTTACCACTGCTAGAACTGCCTGCACATGCAAATTCTCCAAAATGCATTCACATCACTCCTTAATGTGAAAATTTCCCAGTCCTTCAAAGCCATCTGGAAAACATATTAGGCAGTAAGGGCCAGAAATCTACACTGGTCATATATTTGGATGTCTGTGTTAAACAAGGCAACATCATAACACTATAATGCAAAGTCTAAGAAGCTTGGTATTACATAGCTTATGTATTGCTGAAAGAATTAATATTAAAAACCACAGAGATAAGATTAAAAAAAAATTGAAGCTGCAGCTTCAGAATTTCTGGAAATGCCACCAGTCTTCAAGTCAATGCAAGTACAGTAAAAAAAGGAACGAATTTGACCTGCATGTTTAGTGAGGGAGATGGAAAGCCAAGGATCAGATAACTTTCCAACACAGCAAAATGTATCTGCAGAAAGTGGTTTCTCATGTAAGCCAACATGAATGCTTGGTTTGCAGGCACGAGGCTGTCCAAGTGAAGTAGCTGGAGCATCACAGGAAAAGGACAAAAAAAGGCATCAGCTCTTGGTATGAGAAAAATCACAGGAACTACCCAAGACAGACCGGCTTGTGGTTTCCTTTGGGTTAGCAGAAATCATAGGAGTACTTTGCTGATTGCCTTACAGCATTTGCCAGCAAATTACCACAATGGTTTCCTCATAAGGATAAAGAGTGTGCTCAGATTAGGATCCTACATCACTGAGACGGGGAGGTTCTGTTATTGATTTCCATGGTTGTTAGAAAAAAATACAAACCCAATCCTTTGTAGCTGATCTCTTCTGGAGCAAAAACCTTACCAGAAGCTAAAAGGCAGAGGGCTTTGCAGCACCAAGCTAAAGCAAGTGCAGTGTGGTAACTTTTGGCAAATGTTATCATTATAAATAGTGACCATGGTAACAAACGGGAGGGTTTTTTTTCCTCTAGACCCTGGGGGGGGGGAGGGTAAAAGAAAAAAAAAAAAGGACATTTCTTTGTGTGTACATATATTAGTGTTTGTACATTACTGCCATGTTTGTGTGTCAGGACCTTACTTAGGGTAATGTATATTCCCATTTGATTTTCCTGCTAAAAAAGGAAACAACACACACACACACACACACACACACACACACACACACACAC
>WBNO01007141.1:0-84404 GCA_013400575.1 Peucedramus taeniatus | reverse complement strand
AATTTGGGGAACATTCCTGTTCCTCAAATTTTGTTTTTATGGTACTGGATCTTCTAATGAATATTTTCTCCCTGAGAACGTCCCACATATGCCGCCAGGTTATTAAATACTCATTATCTTTGGTCTGGCACAAAATTTTTATTTTTAAAACTAATATATCTGCTTGTACATATTAAACACTGATATAGGTAAACAGAAAAGTACTTGTACATCTGCTGGAACAGATGTAGGGAGTTTAAACAAAATAGCATCAATCTCTGGCATTTGTACTAAGCACTTTATGGTACAAAACTAAGCATTAATCACATACATAGGTATCAAATGCTACTCTGCTAAAGTTAAAAGTACTTTTCAATATCTTCCCCCAGTGCTGCATGGACATCTTTTTTTTAAAAGAAATATTACTTGTTTGGTAACATACCTTTCCTGTTATGTTCCAGCCACGTTAAAAAAAATCTGTCACTTTGAACATTTGGACTTTAAAAATGAAATTCTTCAAATGATGTCACATTTAACTATCTTTTATTTGAGATTCATCTATACACCTTTTAAAAGAAGCATACATTGAGTATATTTATCCTTAGTTTCTGTTAGGCGACATGCTCTACAGAAAAATTTTTGAGAAGTTGCCATTGCTGGTTACCTTACGAAGTTGATTTGAGATCTACAGAATCTCAGGAATGCATATCTGTTGCACTATAAAATGTTTTTACTACAGTTGCAGAAAGGCTTTATCCTGCCTGAAGCAGTGTTCTATGAGCAAAGGATAGGATATTCAAACATGTCCTTAATATATGCTGTTGCAAGTGCTTGTCATAGTTTTTTTGTCTGAACAGAACTTGAAAAGAATGTTTCCAAAGTCATGATGGAGATTTTTTTTCACAAATCATTCATTATTGGAAAATGTTTTATATGTAGAAGAGAAAATAGCAAATGGAAATGTCATATTTAAAAACATTGATAAATTGTGAACACTGTGAATGTTTCCATTTATGTTTCTCATAGTCAGCATGCTTTGATTAAACTGTGTACCACAAAGAATAAAGTTAAATAATATATGCTTAGAATTTGAATCCAGAAATTTTAAACACTACAGAATAGCAATGACTGCTTTTGATTTTTTCCCCCGGTATCTGTTCCTCACACTAGCCACACAAAACCCTTAAGACTTTTGAGATTCTTTATTGACCCTTCAGTATCATCTGCTTAAAAATCCATCCAATCTCTCCTAAATAGACCTCCAAGAATTCAACGCACTTTTTTTTTTAAAAAGATCAATAAAAAAGTACTACGCTGTCTTTTAAGTAAGTATCTATAACACAGTCTGAAATTACTTCCATACAAAGAGAAAAATAGCTAAAGGTCCTAATGTCTTAATTCCTACATATAGGAATAATTTGTGTATCCAAAGAATTTAGCTCTACCTCAGCTGATCCAATAAGGACATCATGGTGACAATCCAAGTCAGTACAGTCCTACTTTTTAGGGTTCCTGAAGGTCGTGAAACACTCCAAACCAGTTAAAAATACATGATTCATAAATCTTCCTGTAATATCAGACTCAGAACTGTCTACACTTAGCGTGTCTGATATTGTGAACATATTTGAATCTCACAAATAAGCATTAAATCTGAAAAGTATGTACATAACCTTATCAGAAGGCTGTACATGAATAACATTTCTCTGAGTTCTGCAGCTAGTCAGGATTGTCTCCTGACTTTCTAGGGGTTTTTGATTGCTTGTTTGTTTTGACACATAATAATTTCTAAGCTTGTTTTTAGATTAAAAGAATAACAAGGACTAAAATGCAATATAATACTGTTTACACAAGAACACACAAGTTACTAACTGAAACAAAATCATCAGCAACAAAAAAAATCAATGAAAATTTACCTTGCGTTTGTAGTTGATTGGTAATGAACAATTTAGCTTCATAACTATAATGTAAAAATAATCTGTTTGATCAATTTAAATGATGCAGCTAGGCATAAAATCTTGTTTGGCATATTGATGCTAGAATGAATTAAGTGTAAGGTGAGATAAAAAGACTGGCAAAATTCCTTCCTGTTTCTAAAAGCATTGTTAGTATCTGATAGCACTTCTAGATTTGCAAAACCAAATAAAATATATGTATACACATTATTTCAGGGTGTTTGCACAATATAATAAATTGCTATGGTATACCCCTGGAGATAGCAAAAATGGCAAACTGACAAAACAGAAACTACAAGACTAACATTAGACATAAAAATTCTTATTCTGGAAAGCTGTAAAGGAGCCTGAGCAACTCTTTAAACCCAGTTATACCATTTCAACACTATCCACCATTAGGAAATACTGACCAATGATTCAGTAACACAGAAGGGAAAATGATCATTAATCCAAACCTAATTGATTTTGTTTTCAGATTCTCATTTGACATGCATAAGTGTAAGAAATGGAGATCCTTTGAGAGATGCAAAAATTTGTTTCAGGTGTATAAGGTTTTGGCATTTAAGCATACTGACTTTTTAAAATCAGGCAATGTACCTTTATCTCTAGGTGATGTTGCAACTGAAATCATGAGACCACAACTCATTGAATTTAGAACATAAACCTCAATTACAAAACCTGATGATTCTAAAAGCAGAATGAGTTAATAAGTTAGTCTGTTTGATTCTGCATAATCCCATACTTGGTATTACTCATCCTTTGGGAAGTGGTGTTTCCACCACAGAAGTCAGTAGCAGAAATAGCATTTAGAGGGGCCTACGACATGTTGACATTATTTCCAGAAACAAATTCTATATAAAATGTCTCTAGCTATAAAAATATTCTGCTTGTGAGAATAAGTGCATGCATGCATCTCCATGTCCAAAGTCCTTTTGATAGGACCACTTTCCCCTGATATGAAAAATTACAGTACTCAGAAAATTTGTAAGTATTTTAAGACATCTTCTGGAGTGAGTGGTTCTGAATCAGGCATCAGACATTGCGGTTTGGAAACACATTCTCCCTGATGATTTTTCAGGCTAACAGGGTAAATAATATACTCTGTACAATTATTGCAGGTACTTTTCTTCCTTTTTTGCATGATAAGAAACTAAAAATCTGAACTAAATCAGGAGACATTCATTAACTTGCACAATAAGCTAAAATGACTACTTAAAGCTTTCACCTCCGCTGACATTTCAAATGATATCAGAATGAACTTAATTTCAAGAGCAAAGATGCATATAATGAAGGATTTCCTTCTTTTAGAAGTGATCATTAGCAATAATGTAGAGCGCTTCATCTCATTTAACATTCTCCTGTTTATAAATATGCCTGTGTATATCTTTTGAGCTATGAAACAATTCGTTTCTACTGTGTCAGTTGTACTGATTCAAAACTGTTAATTTCTTGACTCAGTCAGCAATGCACCACACATTCAAATTTTTGTGAACACAGCTGTGCTCAAATACATAAGGTAATCGAAGTCCAAGATACCTGTGCCATAATGCCCAGAATCCTAGAACTATAGTTATGCATGTTTTTGTGTTCAGATGTTTTTACCAGTTAAGTAACTGATAGAGGAATTATTATTATAAAAATGTGATCTCAAGACTGTAGATGAGGTATTGCCCCAAACTACCATTCCTATCCGAGATGGTGAAATTTAGTAGTCTGAATAACACTCTAAGGCTTTTTAATTGGGGAAAATAAATTTCATAAATTATTTGCATAGACAAATACATAAAAAACAGTACTTCTGTTTTAACCAAATTTATCCGATTTTTCTATTCCCGTTTCAAGATAAATGCAGTCTCTCTTGTGCAGTGACACATGTTGCCTCTGAAGAGCCTGTTGACTGTAATTCTTTGAATGAAATAAGCTAATTGGTCTGATGAGGAGAGCAGATGCCTGGAATCATAGCTCAAATTCCATCACAGTCAGTATATTTACTTTGAAAATTCTATTTCTCTAACAGTGAAGCTGTTTGATACTGGAGTGCTATTCTGTCCCTCTTTTAAAATCTGCTGACTTTTGTTCATGAGAGGCTATAAATCTGAAGTGACAGGGGTCCTAATAAGAAGGGGAAAAGGTAGTTTTTTTAATATCCTTGTGGGTTTTGGCATGAAAGTTCTTAAAACATCTTAATGGAGGAAAACAAGATCTAATACATTAGGTGCATATGTCCAGGTGCACATTAATGATGTCCATGGGTGTTGACATGCCTGTTATTTTCAATAGACTGAAATGTACATATATATTGCACATATATAGTGAGCTAAAATTGATTGGTTTTCTTCTAAGAATATTTTTTGCATGCAGAGTGTTGTTATATTTCCTTGTAACTAAGCAGACTTTTTTACAAAACATAGATAAGACACGTTAAAGAAATTAACATTTCTGTGTCTTTAAGGGAAACATCTGATTCTTGAATTCAGAATTTTTTTTTAACCCTATGTATTTAACATTATGAGTGAATACAGGCTGGAGGAAAAATGGCTGGAAAGGGGCCCAGCAAAAAAGGACCAAGAAGTGCTGGCTGACATCTGCTGAACACAAGCCAGTGTGTGCTTGGGTGGCCAAGAAGGCCGATGGCATCCTGGACTGAGTCGGAAATAGTGTGGCCATCAGGGCCAGGGAAGTGATTCCTCACCTGTACTCAGCACTGGTGACACCACTTCTCAAATCTTGTGTCCAGTTCCCAGACCCTCATCAGGAAGGACATTGAGGTGCTGGAGTGGATCCAGAAAAGGGCATCAGAACTGGTGAAGCATCTGGAGCACAAGTCCTATGAGGAGCTGCTGAGGGAGCTGGGGTTGCCTAGCCTGGAGGAAGGGAGGCTCAGGGTAGACCTTTTCATTCTACAAATACCTGAAAGGAGGGTGTAGCCAGGTGGAGGTTGATCTTTTCTCACAGGTAACAAGTGACAAGAGGACAGAATATAGTCTTAAACTACACCAAGAGAAGTTTAGGTTGGCTATTAGGGAGAAATTCTTCACAGACAGGGTGATTAGACATTGGATTGGACTTACCAGAGAAGTGGTGGAGTTCTGGAGGTGTTTAAGGAAAGACAGGACATAACACTTAGTGCCATGGTCTATTTGACCTTAGAGGTGTTTGGTCATAGGCTGTTCTTAGAGGTCTTTTCCAACCAAATTGATTCTGTGATTCTGCAAATAGAGAATTACAGCAAGAAATTTTCTTATGAGGATATTGCTGTAGAAAAGATCAGTAAAATAAAGTCTGAAAAGTAGAAGCTTACAAGGGGAGAAATATTTTAGAATAAAATACAAATATTTTCTCAACTGCAATAATATAAATCCCAGAAGACAGCTATAAAGATAGAATAGGAGATACAATTTAATTCCTCTTAAAAATCATAGTTAATAATACAAAGATCCCAGAAGATAGTGCTCTGTAAGGATTAAAATATACATGTCACATCTGGTGAAAATTGGAAATCTCCATTATTCTATGTCTTTGTGAAATATCTATTAATAAAAAAAAAAAAAAAAAAAAAAAAAAAAAAAACAAAAAAACACAACATTAAGTACTGTGCATCTGTGAAGCTATGCCAGCAAAATGATTCCTAAGAGTGATACAATGTGGACTCAAACCACACATCAGGAATCAACTGGCAGAATAACAAGTGGGGGTTTGTGCCAAGGAGATTTGAACAGATGTTTACTCTATGACAACTGAGAAATTACTTGAGCATAAAGATAAGGGAACTACATAATGTTTTTATTGATTTTTAAAACATATTTGCTGGAGTGTGGCAAAGGGATTATTTTGCATCTTGGAGTATTAATCCTACAAATCTAATAGCAATTACCGCAGACTTTATTAGAATACATAAAGCACAAAGAAAATTAACAACTCTTTCTCTGATTTTTTCTCCTCAGATATTTCTTTTCACCTCATTTAGTCAACCATATTTTGGGTGCATCTGGGTAGATATCTTAAACAAAATTGCCAGGTTTGATCTCTGCTTTCTATCTGTATTACCCCAATAGCTCAAGATGTCAGAGCCATGTCATCAAATCCTTGAAGAGAATTTAAGGTTTAGATTTCAGATTAGGAAAAGGTCAGGAAATACTGTCTGGACAAAATGAAGCTAGGTAGAGAAAACAGTAAATTTGAAGCAGAAAAATATTAACTGCTTCAAGTTAAAATGACTACATCTAATATTGGTATAAGAAAACAAGAGCCTTTATTTAATTGAACCAGCAGTAGGGAAAAAATAGGGAGCCTCTAAGCTACATCAAATCCACAGTCTATAATGTAATAAAAAAGTTATGCTTGTCATAACTCTTAGACCTTTGTATATCAATCCCAGAGAGAAGGCATTTCAATAGAATAAAAGCTAGATACAAAATTCATGTTTTGGGGCATTAAACCCTACAGCACCTAAAGAAGTCAATGTGCCTGAACCTATTAGGATGATTAAAACTGAATTCTTCATACACTTAATAGAGACTCAGAAAACAAACATTATATTGGTTTTCACATTTCTTTGTATTCAGGAAATTAGTGTAAGCCAGTGTTGCAAAAAATATGAACATTTTATTCTACTGTGAGGATACATGCAGCTTGGAATACCACTGTGTGCATATTTTGCATATTATGAGAGTGTAGTTAGGGTTGTAGATACAGGCTGCTAATGATGCAGCTTTTCAGCTCCTTTAGTGTCCTCAGGCGTCACCCATCACTGTTCATGACTGCCTCCCAGGCTCAAACAGTGGAATTTATGCTTAATTAAATACAGGTTCACTAAAAAAAGAGTCAGAGAGACATGAGAAATTCTCTTATTTTTGAATTTTAACAGATATTTGGCTAACAAAAGACAGTCTATTACAATAAATGTAAGCTAAATGCAAGGGAACAGGTGCAGCAAAGTGAGGTAAGTCTATAATCCTAACTGTTATAGTCTGCTGAAAATAGGATTTTATTTTCCAAATGGCAAACAGGCAAAATGAAAAGCACTGTTTAAGGAATTAAATAATATTTTATCTGAAGAAAAGAAAAAGACAAAAGCAAAAGGATCTTCTGAAACTTGTGCAAAATAAAATGAGGAGGAAGTAATCTAAGAGAAAAAAATCCACAGACAAAAATAGAGAAATGGGCACAATTATGAAGTTTATTGGGAATCAGAAGAGAACTAACGAAAAAACAGGAAATGGACTAACCAGCAACAAAACTGTACAGTGCTTTTTAGGTCTGAAGATGGGGGCATGGAGTGGACAGAGAGGAAAATAAGAATGAAATATAAAAGGCATAATTTCAAGACAATTAAGATGTAGACTCTAAACTAAACAAATCATTGGCTCACTTTTCAGCAAGATTGGAATGTATGATCCTTGTGGGTCCCTTCCAGCTCAGAATATTCAGTGGATCTGTAAATGTGTGACAAAGGATAATGCCATGTGACACCAATAGTACACATGAAAGAAGAAAAATATCATCTGAACAAGCTTTGAAAAAAAGAATAGTTACAGGGTATTGTAACTACCCTGTAGTTCCATGAAAGCACACACACTGTAACAAGGATGTGCTTACTGTTGGGTTCATTCCTCTGGAGAGGGGCATAACCTGAGGGGTGGGAAGAAAAGTGAGCATAAAGTGAAAGTGCATCTATTTAAGATATAATTTGGAAAATTATCTAAAATAAAACTAAAGTAAGCTAAACTAAATTCTTGCTTTTTGATTGTTTACAGGTTACCAGCCTCTGAAGACATATCTGGAAATATTACTGGTTTTCAGGAAGAAGCTAGAATGTTTTGAAAAAGGGACCATTTGGTTGTAGCATCAAGCAGCAGTAAATGGCCCTTTGTTACCTTTCTTCCTAATGCTATGTGCCTAAGGTGAGAGCTGTCATTAGAGAAACCACCTCATTTTTATAATCAGAAATATTTCCTTACATGCAGAGGCAAAGGTGCTATTAGTATGTAGACTTTTTATTATATTGTATATTGTTTATATTTATATATCATGCAAAAGACATTGTCAAATAATATTTACTAACAGAAAATTGTCTGAAAGAGAACTCAGGGTTTCTTAATTGCATTCTTGACTTACAGCCTTTTACTGCAACTTTGTAATCTGTAAAGTGAATGTAACAGCGTTTCCAGTGTAACATCTATGTACATTCCTTTTCCATTTGAGATTAGAGTGATATTATTAGTCTTATTTTTGCATTTATTTAACTTTCTTTTTCGGTTAAGGTATAGCAAGACAATATACAGTAATTGTGCAAAAGAAAGGAAAGGAACTAGAGATACAGTAAATTTCAGTTAAACTGATTCATCTTGAAGAATCCTAGAAAAAGAAACTTATGGCTGTGTGATTAATGGCCTAGTAAAGCAAGTTATAGCAATGTATTTATAGTTTTATAGTTACTGGAAAGCTGAATTATTTCTTGAGGTTGAAAAGGAAAGAGTTATTGAGATCCTGTGAGCCAATTTCTTGCAATTATTATATATATATTGCTTTGTTTACATCAAATGCAGAGAATTTTAAAAGATATAAACTGATCCAGAAATCATAGAGTATGAAAAACAAGTTTAACAAATTATATATTTGGTTCCTTTTTTCTACTTTAAAAAGAGATGCTATGTCTTTATTAAAATAACTATGAATATGGCTGTTTTCTTTTTAATTTGCTGTTTCTTATAAACTAACTTCATTTACTAGCAATTAAATGAAGGAAAATGCAAGCAGTGAGTATTTTCCACGCTAGAAATTGGTGTGATCAAATTAAGCTCCTAGTACCGCAAATACCTTGCATGACAAAGCACCAAAAAACATAGTGTTGGCACCAGGTAATTATGTTTATTATTAGGGGGAAAGGGAGAAAAAGCAAATGTATGCACACAAAAACCCCACCAAGAGAAAACATTTCTAGTGTAAATGTTCTCGTATGCAAGTCCTGTATCAAATCAATGTGAAAAATTTTCATGGACTTCAAAGATTCTTCATCCTGTTTTCAGGCAAAAATGAAAGCTGTTCTTGAGTCATCTGACCAAAATACTGTAATCTTCAGAGAAAACAATTGTTTATACACATTTTTGACAAAGAAAGAGTACAAATCTTCTGAATAACTAAATTGGAATACAAGTCTATTATTTCTCTTTTTTTCCAGGAAGTTGTTTCCTTTCTATCTATCACTAGTGAGTAGTGAACAGTCTAACTAAACTGATGGTTTAGAAAATAACTAAAAATATAATACAAAAGCTTGTGTTTGCAGCACTTTATGATTTTTGGTGGAGGCCATTAAAACTACCACTGATGTAAGGAAAAGTTTATGTTCAGATCTGTGCCAAGAAACATTGTGGATGGTAACTACAGTGTATGTAATAAGAAATTTTAAGAATAAAAGGTTATAATTGGCAACTGTAGAATATTTCAATACAGACAGTGAATGTGACAGGATTAAATACAATTTGCTCAAATAACAATAATAGTCTCTTTCCTGCCATTTTGGGTGTAAGCAGAGCACTCTGTGATATTTCTATCTGTTTCAACACATCGCTGAAGAAAGGTAGCAGATGTCATGGCAGGGAATGTCACAAATCTGTCAATAGCAAAGACACTGCTTTCATAAAAAAGCTGTTTATACATCTTACACCTCATAACAAATATATGTCATCAGTAGATAAATAGGATTTTAATACAAAGAGAAATATATATATAAATTAAGATGAAAGAAAATAATTCAGTTGTAATCAGTTCTTGCTTATTTCTGTACAGTTTTTTTTTTTAATGTAGCACTTCCCTATAGTCTAGAGTTTTTACATTCTCAACAAAAATATCTTACTATCAAGGAATATACTTTTATGAGCTCAGCAGCTTTTTTTCTTTTTTTTAAATTATGCCAGAAAGTTCTAATGAGAATAGAAATGATTACTGCAATCTAAAACTCCAAACAGCACTGAAATAATGTATCATAAGTTTTAAAAGAATAGATAATAATATGGGTTGTCTAAGAAAATACAAATTGATTAAATATTGCCTTTAGGCAAACAAATTCCTGGAGGAAAATATTGAATAGGAGTTATTTTGGTACCTAAGAACTTATTCAATGTTGCAAATGGCAAATTTTGATCAATTTGAAAAATTACAGACATACCCAGTAGTATAAAAGAGATTCTGAATGGCAAATGATTTGTCATTTAAACTCTCTATTAATACTGTACCTGTTAGTAGAACAAATCTCTTTGGTGACGCTTTCTGAACTTGGTAAGGTGATGCAATATTTTGTTAGCGCACATCAGTTTAACTAATATTTGTTGCAGTATTTTTACAGCATTGTAAGATAAATTAATAATTGATTAGTTGTTTTAAGAAGTAGTTTTTGATTGAAATACTAGAACATGGCTCAAATTTTCCACAAAGAAATTCTATCAAACAATTGTTGAAAACCTGCATTTCCATCCATTTTCATTATTGCTATTAAAGGCAGCAGTCCTGTAATTATGCAGATAACAAAAACTCTGAAATACTTCAGTACTTTATCTGTATTTATACTATCTTGGGGGTCTGGATTCTAGGAGATCTTAAAATTTTAATAAAGGAGTCATCCATACTCCTATGATATAAAATGTTTCTAATCAAGTTGTGATACTGAAAAGCTATTATATAAGAATGCAATGATAAAGAAATTTTATGGGCTTGTTATACAATTATTATAATTACAATTTTTTGTTTAGCACAGTCTAGTTATATATGAGTTCAGTTTAAGTTAAGATTTTTCTTCTATATGTACAGAGGAATTGTAATCAATGTTTTAATTATCTGTCAGGCCTCTTATTTTCATTCTCATCTAGGCATTCCTTTGGTCTCCTAGTGCTTAATTCAAGTGATTTCAGTCATTATATCCCACCTTGTGTTCAGGTGGTGCTAACTGTATAATTATTTGCCCCTGCGCAAAATACCAGCACATAAGGATTTTTGTCTTCATGTGAATCTAGTTCTATCACTAAACTTCTGGATTCTGTAAAATACAATCTGAAATCAATC
This sequence comes from Peucedramus taeniatus, assembly GCA_013400575.1. NCBI lineage: Eukaryota > Metazoa > Chordata > Aves > Passeriformes > Fringillidae > Peucedramus > Peucedramus taeniatus. Next base: position 73,416 of record WBNO01007141.1, on the reverse strand, counting down.
TTGTCTGCATCTCATGTTAAGTTTTTTTTTTTTAAAACAGGCAACTTATAAAAAATGTCGTGGAATTTTTTTTTTTTTTAAACATACTCTTATTCCAATTGAAATAATTAATTTTTTAGTTCTTGACTTTGGAATAATTCTACATGACTTATCTGAGATAAACTCAGCAACCTCATTTTCACTGAATATCAAAATATCATCAAAGTTCTAATGTTCCCACAATTCTAAAAGCCATTAAAAAAAAAAAAAAAAAAAAAAAAGAAAAAAAAAAAGAAAAACCACATTGAAAGCTAGACAGTAAACTTCTGGCAGACATGTTGGGTGAATTATTCTGGTTACCTGGAATTTGCAATACTCAAGTGGTTAATTAACACACATTAGAGTTTCTCAATATATTGCAAGTTGAATAGAAGGAATAGTAGATTAACACTGATAAAGCCTCATGAGCAGAGTTAGGAATTACCTTACAACCACTAATGAATAAAGTTATGAGTGACTGAGCTTTGGTTGCTTAGAGATTTCTGGTTTCATCCAATTAACAGCACAAGCCAATAACCAAGACTCTTGTGCTCTGAAGGCTTGTTTGGGACAATATTAAAAAATCTGACCTTTCTCACTAGATAATTTCATATGAAAAGTCAGTATATATAGTCTCTTTTTATGAATTAGACATAAATATTCTTATAAATGCAGAAAAATCTTATATAGATTTATTATGGAAAATGTTTAGAAGAAATGTTACTCTGTAAGTGTTCTAATATTTTATTCCATATTTTAAAACTATTTGATCAGGACTATAGTCCTGAAAACAAGAAACATCAGTGGGAAGGAAGTAAAATTTTAAATATCTAGAATTAAATTTCTGTTGGTCTTCACCTTTCTGTCTCTCCAACCCATGTTGATTTCAACGGGATTTTTAGACAGTCAAGGTGCCTATCAATTAGGGAATGTACATTGAAGTGCTTAAAAATATACTTGAAAGACTACTGCTATATTTTCATTTATGCCTAAACTGAAACTACAGAGTAAATAATGCCTGAAAAAGTTTCAGAACAAAATTTTCAAAATCATTTAAGAGATATATTACCTTGATTTTGACCTTCAAAGCCCTTAACTATGCATATTTTTCATACTTCTAAATCTCTTTTATTTACATTCAACAAGGTTATTTGCATTTCAGTTTGTATTATTTCCAGGATCAATAATAAAGTGGTGAAACTTAATTTACATCTATATTAATGAAAGTATAATTCTTAATCTTAAAAAAATCCAATAATTATTACCTTGAAAACAAGAAAATTTTATGCTATATCAGATTAAAATTGATCTACATATGTAAAGACATATGATGGACCAAAATTTAAGTCAAGAAAAAGGAAAAGAAATTATAACACAAACTGAATGGATTTGATGGTAGTGAATAAAAGAGCTTCAATTTTTAAATTCCTTGTTTTGACTTAAAACCTGGAAGATATACACAAGATGAGAATGGTTGGCTTTGTAATATACTTCCCTACATTTAGAGTATAGAAAATATCCCTAAGCATGACAAGAAAGGGAAAAAAGCTCTTTGCTACAGGACTTTAAATTTGTGGTTTTGTCAGTGAAAAGCCTACTGAAAATTTTGTGAATTAATCTGGATATTGAAAGAATATATGCTTACCTCTAAATTTTGAAAATTTTCCATTTAAGTTACCTTTGATTCTGGCATTATTACACCAGCTGTTAAGAAAAAACATAGCAGAAATCAGATTACTAAATGCCTTCTCACAGGTTTAAGCTCAAATCAGTGACACCATATCACATCTGGATGCAGCAGTGTGAGATGTTTTCAGTTTTTAGTAATTGAAAAAAGCATGTACTTGTCAGTATCTCTGGAGGAATACATCAGTGTCATACAGCTTTTGTAAACTTAGCAAGCACAAATGTGACAAGAAAGAAAAGATGCTCGATAATGGCATAAATCTATAGTGAAAAGCACAGTGACCTGTGCCAAACCACAATGTTAAAAAATATTTTTCTCCTTTTTTGTATGCACTTTCCTTTTTACAGGCTGTGAATTATATATTCAGAACAAATAACAAAGTATAGGTGTGATAAAAATATCTATATTTATCATTTAATAAGGAACTTATTCACTTAAATAAAAGAGATTCTTGCCTGACATAAAATATTTTTTTTATTTCAATTTGTTGAAATTCAAGTGAACTCAAACCAAAAGAAGTATCATGAACAGCAGAGACCCCCTTTCAAGAGTGGGGAAAACAAAATGAGAATATCAAACAATGCAATGGAGAAGAAAGAAGACAAGTCTGTTTCAGCTCCAATCAGTCTGGCAAAGGAGCTGTCAAATCTGATCACCTTGACCTCCATACTGAACATTATCAAGGACTACAGACATCAATACTAACCATATGTCAACAGTAGCTCACAGCTAAATTGCTATTTTTAATTTTTTTTAAAGAATTGACAGCTTTGTATTTGTAGTGATAGTGATTCATGCTACATAAAAATCAAACATTATCACAAAGTGTGTCGGTAATGAATGGAATTTGCAAAACATCCCTTTAAAGCAAAGACTGTGTTACCAGTCTTCTAAACACTCTCATCACACTGACATCTAAATCACTGATATAGATAAATGTAGATATAGATACAGATGATACAGAGATAGAGATAAAGAGATACAGAGATACTTAACGGATGATACAGAGATAGAGATAGAGAGATACTTAACTGCAACACAATTACTTGTGCCACTCAAGTGCTGAAATAGATGATTAAAAATTTGATCTATGAACTTAAATATTGACTCATCAGGGTAAAAAGACATCTTTTCATCAGAGATAATATTGCTACATAGTTTTCTGATTAATGTTTAGAAGACTCTTCTGTCAAATATACAAACATATTGAATTTCATAACAAAATTATTAGTATACAGCCAGTTTTGCTGCAACGTTCTCCAAGAAAAACAATCAGAAGAACATTTCCTACTCTGATCAAAATATAAATTCCCCATAAACAGGCACAGGAAATGACAATAATCAGATACAATCTTCACTTGAATTCTCACTAAGAGTAAGCTTTTTCCTCTGAATGGCTGTTAAACAAAGAGTTCTAGCTGAGAATGTAACAACATTCACTTTCACTGAGTTTGCAGATGGCATCAAGTGACACAGAACAGTTGATACCTTCTGCTGTAGCTGCAAACCAGAGGGACCTTGACAAGATGAGGAAGGGACGGGCTGCTAGAAACCTCATGAAATTCATCAGGAACAAATGACAGTTCTTGCTCTGGGCATGACATGGTCTGGGACCACACCACCTAGGGGGCAGCTTGGCAGGGAAGGCTCTAAGGGGAACTGATTGATTGCAGCTTGGGCATGAGCCAGCAGTGTGGCCTGGATGCAAAATGCCAAGAGCAACTGGGGCTGGACTAGCATGGTCAGGAGGTGCAGAGGAATGCTTATTCCCCTCTCCTCATGGGTCATTAGGCTGGCAGTTTTGTGACCCTCTACTCAATAAAGATATTGGTTAACTGGAGTATGTTCAGCAGGAAGCCACTGAGCTGCTGGCGGAGTGCAGCTGGTTCAGCCTGGAGAAGAGCTGAATTTGACGGAACCTAACAATAACACACCTTGCAGAAGGCAAAATGGAATAATCCCATCACAGTGGTGCATGACAGGAAGATAAGATACAATGACCATAATTTTAAACAATAGACATCTTCCCTGTATGTTGGAGAAACATTTTCCTCATGAAGACAGTCAGGAACTAGAACTTCAGAAAGGTGGTTCCGTCTCTATCCTTGGGAGTTTTTGAGACCTGATTGAATAAAACCCTGGGCCACCTGGTCTGATTTCACAACTGACCTGCTGTGAGCAAGAGGTAGGAGTAGAATCCTCTTGAGGTTCCTTTTAAGTTGAATGATCATGGATGGTCATATTTCTATGTGTGACATCAAAAAACTACAGAGAGGCTGAAGACTGATTCTGTGATAAAAAAAAAAGAAAAAAAATCCAGAGAAACTGAAACCCAAATGACTTATAGGACTTTGATAAAATTTATTTTAATTCCATTCTATTAGAAGTAAGATTAGACCTATGCCAATTACTACTGGAATAATGAGACCTCATATCATCTATCTAAAAATGTCATTAGGAATTTATAATAGGAACAGTTCTTTCTATCAATTATACAGTTCTCTGCAGCAAAAAAATGCAAACAAGTGCACGCTTAATTTTAAGTCCTTTAATTTGTAAACTTCTGGAGTGGCCCTTGCTGACTTTTGACAACAGCAAATGAAATGTTATGAATTTTCCAGCAACTCTTTTTAAAAGGGCATGTTGTGAGATGTTATCTTCGATTGTTCTACAGTGTTGGTGTAAGGAGAAGTAAAAGTGAGACATGCCTTTCTCATTTTGTTTTACAATTCTCAGCATAAAAGCTAATTAAAACTCCAAAAAGAAACTGCAGTTATACGTGTATGTAAATACATATTTACGTATAATGTATGTATCTAAAAATGTATCCTTATGAAAAATCACAACATGTCAGATGTTCTTAATATTTTTCATGGTTCTGTCTGTCTCAGAAATGTGTGTGTAAATACAAACATACACATGCAGACATAAACAGTACCATATCTCCACTTATTCAATACAATTATGAAGAACAATATCACCAAGTTAATGCAAATTAGCTAACATTTAATGCTGTATTCCACACCCTGTATTTAACAGTAATAATGTGAACATTTCTTGTTTCTTATCTCACGAAGAAAATTCCTTTCTATATTTGTGTGCCCATGATACAATAATTATGAAAAAATATTAATATTTTATAAAATTCTAATAGGATTAATCTTCATAAGTCTTCATTCATCAGCTGTGAGTTTAAATGAATTATAGAGAACTTACAGAAGAATCTACAGGTAAATATATACTTATCTGTTTTGATAAAATTCAATCATTTGAAATCCAGATAAACGTTTATTAAAAAAAGTGGTGTTTGGTTGTTTTTTATTAATCCACATTAATATTAATTGTATAGTATTAATATGCAATTACTGGTAATCATTACACCAGGATTGAAATGTCTCTTTAATTTTTTAATGATATGCCTTTTAGGATAGTTCATATAAAGTGTTGCAAATATATACTAAACCCCATTATCAAAAACTTACTTAAAACTCACAAAAACAGCCTGTTTCTCAAAGGAAAATGGAGAGCTGGAAATATACTTTCTCCATAAATGTCAAGTAGGGGAAAGAAATATAAAAGGGAGTTTAAATGTGCATCATACAGCATTCTTTAAAAAGGGCTACCATATCCCATATGCTAATAAAGTAAGCATAAAATTCAATTATAAATATTTTTTGTAAGTGTGCAACAAAAATTAAAACCGAAATAATTGTATATCCAAGAATTGCTTTAAAAACTCAGTAGTTACTAATTTGTTAAATAATTATTAATAAATGGTTATTTAAATTTAATACTTATTTCACCTTTATAGACTGAAATAATCATTTCAATGGAACAGCTGAAATCACCACAGGTGCAACAAGTGTCTTTCCATTTATTGAATCCTTGCAGTACATGAACTCTCCATTACTAATTTCCTTTCATTCTGATAACAGTTGCTGGTTTCTCTGAAGTTCCAGTTTGAGACACTATTCACAGCACAGGCAAAATCCCAGAGAGATACTTTTAGCTACGTGACTTTAATTATATCCACACTTGTAACCAACATGAATTAACATTCAATCTTTCTGTACTTCTCTGACATTCTGATACTTAAGAAATAGAAGAATCAATAGGATAATTTATATTGGATTCAACTATGGATAAAATTTCCAAGTAATTCTGACACTGAGTTTGAAAATAACAAAATAAATATTCTTTTCTCTTTTTTCAAATTGATGTAATTGTATTAAACTAAATCTTTAGAGTAGTTTTTAGTAATATTTTCAATATCTGCATTGGCATTAAGAAATGCGATTGGTATCTGCACTGAATCTTTAAAAAAATATTTATAAATAGATTTCAGAGAACTCTACCTGGGCATAATTTTTGGAGTCAGAATTGTGCAGTTTTGTAGTAGCTGTGAATGTCAAGTATGACAGCTGTCATAGAACTTCCAGATCATACAGCTGCAAAATATGCCATAATCAGGTTTGAATGCCCAGTATAAGTTTGAGAAAGTAGAATATTACTTATGCCTTTGTGGCATAGTTTGGAAAACTTGTCAGATTTACTGTTATCTAAATTGGGCTGAAATTCAGGTCAGTTCAAGATATAAAGTCTTTCCTAACCCCTGTTTTCAAATTTTATGAATATAAATTATTTAAACCTATGAAGGTATAAGGATTATTTGGAAAAAAATTATAAATATCTAGGCATTTTCCCTATAGTAAGCTATTTTTAGTTTATATTTCTTTCAGCGAGATTGAAAAAAAAAAGAAAAGGACTACTAGTAATCTTCACCTCAGTCTGTCCACAGAATGTTATGATTGCAAAGGGGACTAATTGATCTATCCTGTATATGAGACAAAGGGTGTAGCCTCCTATTAAATTCTCATATTTTGCTGAAATTTATTCTAAATTTGGAAATTTAGAAAATCTTCTCCTGTAAAAGACCCCAAATCATACCTGTCTTGAGCAATTTAGCATCATTTGGCAAATATTTGAGCTTCAGGTGATTACATTGCTTTTCACTGAATTGAAAATGTATCTTCTTTCAAAGTCTACTGAAGACTTGCTGTTTAGAAGAGAAATATGGACTCCCAGAAGAGCCTGTAGATTGTGGTTTAAGAATTTGCCTCCAAAACAAATGTTCTTCTAATTCAAAGCAGGAATCTGAAGCACATCAATGATGATTGCCATGAGAAAATGGTTTCTTAGGATTGCCCAAGATTTTAACCTGATAACTAACTATGAATTACGCTAGAATATCTGATCAGAAAAAATTTGTCAGATGGACACAGACACATCTAGAATGCATTCTACAATGCATATCTATCTTTCTGTCTGCTTTTTTTTGGACTCCTGGATATTTCCAATTCTTTATTGCCTTCCTACAAATGGAAATGTGAAAGATTTCATTCAAGTCTAGAAAGAAAGATATTAGAATAAAATATAATCAATAACATAAAATGGATTTGAAAACACAAAAAAAAAATTAAATTAAATTAAAAAAAAAACCAAACAAAATGCTGTTTTCTAAAGAGTCCATGTTAGCCCTTCTTCTATCCATGCTCCTAAGCTATTCTAGAAAGTATCATTTACATAAACTAAGAATAGTTTTCTTATTTAACTGTTCAGTTTAATTACTCATTCTGACTGTGTTTTTAATGTGGACTCATTGAAGAATTTCCTAAGAGAAAACTGATGCAAATTAAGATACGGAACTATAGTTCACCAACAAAACTAAATTAAAAAAAAAAAAACAAAAACAAAAACCACCAAAACCCAACTAAATAAACAAGCAAAAAAAAAAAAAAAAAAAAAAAAAAAAAAAAAAAAAAAAAAAAAAAAAACCCCCAAAAAAAAAAAAAAAAAAAAAAAAAAAAAAAAAAAAAAAAAAAAAAAAAAACCCTAACAAACCAAACCAAACAAGAAAACCCACAAAACCAGGAAAAAAAAAAAAAGAAAATTATGCTATTTAAAAGTAAAACCAGATTACTCTCTTTGCCATCACATTTTCTGATCTGACAGCACTTCATTGGACCTCTTGGGGAAATTCAATAGATAGCAGCATATACATGAGGGTACAGCCATCAGGATGGATACCATATTTCCCTTTTTATGTGTATTATCTGGTTCTGCAGAAGCATCTCTCATTATCTAAAAGTAGTATCTGGGTAATGACTAATCATCAGCAAACTTAAAAGGAATGTAACAAAATTTGATTCAAAATATTTAAAATAAGTATGTACATACAAGTCAATCCCCTGGATAATTCTGAATTTGATTTAAATGTCAATATTTGCTTGTGAAAAATTGTCATTCAATTAATAGATAGCATTTATTCCAAAAAAATTGATTTGATTATTATCTAATTAAGTAAATGTAGCAACAAACCCATATTGTCTCCTCTACATTTATACAGTAGGAGATATAACAGAGTTACACATCAGGAGTTTCTAGATTTTGAGGAAAAACACAATTCTCATTTTGCTTCAATAGAAATAAAAGATGAACTAAGATTAAATTAGAAAATAATAGAATATTATACTTACAAATTTTACACAAAATATCTTTCCACTTAAAGGAATGAATGCAGTAAACCATCAATCTTGGACTTATTTCTAAAAAGCTATGTTCAAAGGTTATGCAGCAAAAAATAAGGTCCTGATCTTCTCTGGATAAAATACAGAAATATAAATTAACAGTAATAACTTGGTTTGTGACTATTACTGATTTATGTTAAGCAGGTTATTCCATCTGAAGGCCAGAACAGACATCTGGTCAACCTGATTTAAAACAACTACACTAATTAACATAAACAGAATATTAAATAATGCATTGATTAAATTTAAGGAGTGTATCTAAAGGAGTGTATCTATCTCTCTTATGCAAAGGAAGAGCAGTGTCTCCTCCTTTGCATAGGTTTCTTCTAAGTGTAATGAGGATGCAATGAGTCACACCACCTGTGAGGCATCCTTTGTGTCATGTGTGAATCCAGGAATTAGAAAAATCCAGAGGCTCCTGAAAGGGAGCCTGCATATTTTCTGATATTTCAAAATAATGTAATCACATAGAAAATGCTGCAAAACACTAGAATAGTATATAGGATTTATTAATAGTTTCAGAGTAACCTAAAGTTCTTAATGAATGCACTGGTGTACCTGGAGTTGCTTCCACTACAAAGGGAATATCAGAAGAGCTGTAATTAGCTGGGAAATTATTTGCAGGAAAAGGAATTTAAAATGGCCTGACTCATTTTTTTAAGAATTAAAAGGAAGTGTATGGTTGTATTGTTATGTTTTAAATGTAATTTTATCAGGTTTTTTGTGATTGAATTCTATCTATTTATGACACTAAATTACCAGATTTAGAAACAGGATATCTGCAAAAAGATACAAAAGGGTAATGAAAATATCCTAAAAATCATTCATACAAAAATTTATTTTTATCCAGTCATGTCACAACACTGTACAATGTTCCTTCTTGGCAGCTGCATTTTAGGCTATGCATTTTGCATTTACCATATATAATGTTGCAAATAACAAGGATGTTGACCTTGCTATGTTTTGCCGTTTTATTCAGAAAACACATGTACATTCTAGGAGAAGTCAATCTTTTAAAAACAACACAATTTCTCTCCTTTGACTCTTTTCTTTAGGTCCTCTTATGTCATACTACATGTTCACAGCCCAAACCTATTTAGACTTCAAAATATTGCTTGAAAAGCACTACTCAAGTCTGTCTGTCCTTACTTGATGGTAAGGCACATAGAAAGTATTTCTCTAGGCAAGTGAATATTTTGAAAAACATCACCACTCTTTTTTTCCTCTCTAGTATTAACAATTACTAGTCACTTAGACCTACTTGTAAATATACATAAGCCTAATTCTTGAACTATCACTGAAGATTATTGATAAACATCTGAAAAGCTTGTAATCACCTTTTCAGTCTCCAAGAAATTTTAATTCCACAAGAACAAGACCATTTGCCCCAAAAGCCAGAAAACTCACTTCAGTAAAGAATGTATTATTCCTTTTTCTGGCTTAGTTTATGTAGTGGTACTTTAGTTTACAGTACCTTGTAGTCAGCCATGCTACTGTGGGGAGAGCTTGATTCTTAAATTGCCTTTTGAGCAAACTACCTTAGTAGCAGCTTAGAAGTGAACCCAACAGATATCTACTTGTTATTTATGCAAAGTGGAGCCAAAGAAAATGCTGTGAGAACTGTTTTACATCAGAGTTGATAGCTCCCTAATGAGATCAGACAAGAAATAAAGCTCATTAACTGAATCAGGAATAATCAGGGTTTGCATTTCTGGGGAGTCTACTAGCATTACAAGGAGAAATGCTCTATCTCTTACATTAGCCAGGTACTCAATTTTATAAATCGGGAACAGCAATTTTCTTGAGTCCGTTACAAGCAGACTTGTTTTTCAGAAACTTACATTTTTAAACTAACTTAACTCTTCAGCTTTAGCCTGCCTTGTGGCATTATTTTTAGCTCAAAACTAGTACGGAAAATTTGCTGAGTGCCTAATAAAGTCATAAAATGCACTGCAGATGGGCTAAAACTCACATTTTTTAATAATGCCAGACGATCGTTCAGGCATAACAGCAAGTATTCTCAATGCTGAGCCCTTTCCTTCAGCTTAGCTTAATAGATACTGAGAAAAAGTGGGAATGTAGTCCATGGGATCATCTATCCTTAAGATTAGTTGTGCTCAATATCATATAGGATAAGTTTATGGGCAGACTCATTAATTCCTTACAGGAATTAAGTAAGACTACATAATCGTTGCCATAACCCTATTTTCTCCTCCTGCTTGTCTCCTTATGTTCAATAATTTATCTAGAAATGTAATGTTGCAATACTTTATCACAGGGAAAAAACTTAGACACCCTATAAGATGTATAGGGACCTGGCATAGTGAGAGTAATATATGATTAACAAACTGTTATACCAGTGCAGGTTGCTGTGATTATTTTTTACCTGAAAAGAGTTCAAGGCAAAATAATTATTCTTATTACCTTTTGCTAGTTTTGGCTAAGACTTTGACCTTTCTGATTTAGTTACTCGGTGCTTGAGCAGCTTTCATACTACATTTTCTTGCCCACTCACCCCATTCCTTGTAAAAGTCCTTCATTTTTTGCATCTTAAATCATCAGTGGCTAGTATGGGGCTGTGTTTTGGGTTTGTGCAGAAAACAGTGCTGATAACACAGGGATGTTTTTGTTATTGCTGATCCATGCTGATACAGAGTCAAGGCTTTTCTGCTCCACACCACGTTTCAGTACACCAGGGAGGAGGCTGGGGGTGCACAAGGAGTTGGAAGGGGACACAGCCAGAACACCTGTGTGGGACCCAAGGGATATCCCATACAGTATGGGCTTGTGCTCAGCTTATAAAGCTGGGGGAGAGAAGGATGAAATGGGGGACATTTTTAGGGATGATGTTTGTCTTCCAAAATTCCCTTTTACACATGACAGAGCATTGTTTTCCTGAAAGTGGCTGAGCATCTTCCTGACAATGTGAAGTAGTGAATGAATTCCTTGTTTTGCTTTGCTTGCACACATGGCTTTTACCTGTTTACCTATCAAACTGACTTTATCACAAACCACAAGTTTAATCCTTTTTACTTTTTTTATTCTCTCCCCAGTCCTACAAGAGGAGTGTGATCAAGTGGCCATACTGGACTTAGTTCTTGGGTGGGTTGAACCAAAACACTCATTTAAATATCCCTGCTCCAAATACTTGTGTTGTCCCTCCAAGTCTTCATGACATCAGTCATGAGTATCAGGACGTCATGACTACAAACATGACATCATCATCAGTATCATATCCTACAATCATGATTAGGCTCTTCATTCTAAACAAGAATGAACAGTTATAAAGAAAATAAGTATTAATTAGCATGTTCACTCTACAATTTTCACATTTTATTTATGCTAGGAGTACATACTAATTGTACTTTCAGTTTTACTAATTAGATTTAAGATTCTAGGCTTTTTTTCTTAAATCTCCCAGAAAAGAGAATTCTAGATCAAAAACATGGGTTGGATTTTGTGGAGTTTTTTAGGGTGTTTTGGTTCGGGGTTTTTGTTTGGTTGGTTTCTGTGGTTTAGTTGGTTTTTGCTTGTTTGTTTGTTTTTAATAGGGTGGCAATGACTGGTTTATTTTTCAGTTTGTGAACCTTTTTTCCCCAATTACTTTTTGGATGTGTATATACTCTTTTTTTTTTTTTTTAAAGCTCCTCCATTTTTTTCTCTTTTTTGTATCTCCCTTTTTGGATAATTCTTTAAATATTCTCTCATCCCAGTTTTTATAAACTAACTGATCTCTGTTTTCTAATTTAGTCTCCCTTAGCATCCTTGATTTTTACTTGAGTCTGTCAAGCGATATTTCAGCACCTCTTAGAGTCCATTTCAATCAGGTTGTTTTTAGTAACCTTTCCACACTTATTTGACCTTTTTTTCCTAATTTCAAGTTTGGAGTGAAAATTTACTGTCAAGTACTGCCTTGTCCTCTCAGGTCATTTTTATAAGTTCAGTCAGTGTAGCAATACCATAGGTCAACTGTTCTTTATCAGGAATCTCACCTTTATGGGCTGATCTTTTGGTTCATCTACTCTAACGAAGTATTAGAACAATATGTCAATTACCTGGAGCTAAATACATCCTAGATATCAATTCAAACAAAAGGTTGAAAAAAACCAAATTTTTATCTAGTAATTCATTTACAGATTGAAGTACTTTAAATCAATTCAATATTATTTCTATATTCTGAATATATACCTTAATAAAATACTAGTATTACCTAAGTCCTAATTACCAAAGTATATACTGAAGAAATGCATAGAATATACTCAATGGAAATAATTGCATAAAACATACTGAATATACTGAAGAAATAAGTAAAAAAAAAAATAAAATGAGTGTTGGGGTATGAGTATGTCTATGTGCATATTTTAGGATAGGATATGCATAAGGAAGGTGATTTGTCTGCTGAGGATTAGAAGATACATTACTAATGTCCCTGTGGCTTTTGTGGGGTTTTGTTTTGGTAATTCTACAAATGTTTTCTTTCTGATTTAATAATTGTAATTATTATTTAATTTTTTACCTTATTAATTCAAGTTTTATCCCTCCTATGTAAACCTAGTGAGGACTGGGGACTCATTAGACCTGAATGTAAAACATAAAGAATGAAAATAGATGAACCTTATGTTGAAAATGGCTTGAAGAATTTTAAGATCTCAATTTTCATTTGCAACTGTTTCTTAGTATTATTCTAACTGAAAAACTAATAAAATCATTTAAGAAAACATACAAACAAGCAAATAAAAGACTTGAAGTCTCTTGAAGGCTGTTTTATTGTATGAGAATCAGATCTCACACTTGACCTATTCAACACACCAAACAAACATACACAAAAATTTAAAATCAAAATAAACAAGGACCCTTATTATAGGTTAACTCTAAATTTAAGTCAAACTTTAAAGTCAGTCATGTTGCAGGTAAAGTTATCACCTGGCTTTTGGAGAGAACTATACTAAATGTAAAGAGTGCAGACTTTTTTTTTTTTTTTTATTTTTTTTGTGCAAAACACAAGTCTGCCACTGAGATTCTTTATAAATAATATAGATGACCAGAGCCTCTTCTAGTGAGAGAGAGAATTTCTTGGATAGGTTCAAATAAGAGTCAAGTAGTTGAACATGGACTTCAGAAATTTTCTGTATGCATACATTTTCAATTAGCATGAAATATTAAAGCATGCCTGTACTGGTTTAATCATTCAAGGACAATAGACAATATTTCATTGCCTAAGTAAAACAGATTTAATTGCTAAACAAGATTTCAAGGAACCAAACTTCATTTTAATCACAAACAAGCTGCAAGGCAATTTTCAATTACAGCAAGCTTTTTATTTTTATCCAGCTGTGTATCCCTGCTGATTCTTGAAATTACATGTAAATTGTCCAAGATTTTGAAGTGCTATACCTACTGAGGCTTTTATTTTGTCAGCTGATGAAGTATCTGTGATTAGAAACTCACTAAATTGGCATTTTTAAGACTCATTACCCCACCCTGTATATTTTTGGACTGGATGATTGAATATGAAGAAGGTTTTCTTGTCCCAAGGGACATCATTCTTCCTAATTAGGCTGTTGGTAGTGCAAATTGCTCACCTATCCTTCAACAACTTCAAAAGGTAATACAGAAACGAAGCTTTAGAGAAGAGTCTATGGGGTATTGAAGAATCAGGTCAATAACTCTTGTCTTAAAAAAGTTTTAGATTAAATTCGCCCTGGACCAACTTGCATAATGATGCTGCCTTTAAACTTTTACCATTCTTCTATTAACTCTTCAGACCTTAGACACAGAGATACACACCTGTCTGAACTATATTTAATTCAATGATTCATATTACTGAGCTATGTATTTTAGTGCAAAGAGTCTCTATTTAACTCACAAGGTTGCCTCTTTTCCTACTATCATCATGCATGACATTAACAGAAAAACAGAAGGACCACTTTTACTCACATGTGTATAATCAAATGCAAGTGAAATGGTTTTCAAATGACGGATTTTCTAAATATATTGTCATAGAAAAAGAGTTTTGTGTAGTAAAAGAAGTCCTGTTTATCACAGCTATTTCCATCAGAGCTATTCCCAAAGCTACCACAACTGCTGGAATACACCAGGCACAAGCTAGCTCCTCGTGAGAGAGGTGGGGGTGTGGGCATATGCCTGCTAGGCAAACACGAAGGAAAGAAATGTAGACATGAAGTCTGAAAATACAACAAGTGAGTCAACAGAGATGTTAGACAGTGAGAGACTGAATGCTCAAGTGTTTTTAAAAACATAAAGATTTTTTTCTTGGTGTGAATGACACTGGAAAGAACACAGGTTTAAGCAAGGAGTTTTTGCTGTTGCTCTTTTTTCTGTGGTGTTGTTGGACAAAATGTAAAACTGCATAGGAACCTGTAAGCAGTTTTGATCTCAATCAAGTCACCTTTCCATGACTTGAGGTTATTTCCCTATCTATCAGACTCTAAGGCTATATATCCTATTTCCCTTGAAATAGGATTTTGAAAATGTGAACTCTACATTTTCCTATTGAATTGTCTATACGGTTTAAGTATTAAAGAAAGAAGTGTGGAGATTGGAATTAAAAAAGGGATAATGAAATAACTTTCTACTAATTTAGTAAAGTAGCATGTTGCTAATGCAGTGTCGAATGTGTGCACATGAAGAGAAATTCTCTAGCAATTTTTAAGCAACGTAAGAAATCCTCATTGGGCTAGAAGCATTAATTTAGGTAGTAATCAAGAAACTAAATTAGTCTTAACTAAGCTTAGAAAAGCTTAAAAAAAAAAAAAGCTGAAACAAATCTTTGACAGATTTCTAATCATAAATACAAGTGTGTGACTGTATTAGCCCCTGAAAAGTGGTAACATCTCCCCCTTGGCTTGCACTGAACTTTACTGTCAGTGAAACAAAAAAAGAGCTCTTATGAATCAAAAGGGCAAAGTTCTGAAGTGGGAAATGTTATCCTTAGCTTCTTATCCTGAAATGCCAAACCTGTGGCCTGGCCTTTTGTTGCTTAAGAAGCTCTTTTCCTGCTTTGTCACAATAGATTAAATGGCTTTATGCCCCAAAGCTTGTCCCTTACACTCAGCTCAGCACTTCTTGAAAGAATCTACTTTTTTTTTTTGCAGAAAACTCTTTGCATAGTAAATCCTGCTCTATTTTAGCCCCATTCCAAACTTCCCTGCTGTTAGGATTAAAAAAATCTTTGTTTAAGCTACATATTCATAAATATATTTGTTGTAGTATGTTTTATATTAGCTTTTTAGTGGTGTAACTTATTCACCAGGTAAGGGCCAGAGCCCTTATATTATTATATATCAGAATATCAGAAATATTATCCAACTGACAATGCTGGAAGTTCTGGACACAGTTTTCCAGCTTTGACACACTGTATCTATTGCGTGAATGGTAAGAGAATAAAAAATCTGATTAATACTGTATCTGAACCAAAAAAATGTCATGGTAGATGCTAGATTTTGTGAGCCACAGATACAATACACACATAATATAATGGGCATATAATCCATCTGTCTAAAAAGTAACACAATTAACTACTCAGCAGCTTATTTGCATCAACAAATAGAACCAACAAATTAGAACTCTCTCAGAAAAAATGGATTTAGAAACTTGCTAGAAAGAAAATTTTCTGTAAAAAGGCTGGGAGTTAAATACAACTCATGAACTAAAATGTAGAATAAATCTTAATGTTAGTAAAGCCCTTGTTTACTTCAGTAAAAAAAAAAACAAACAACAACCAACCAAACAACAAACCAAACAAAACCAAAAGAGAATCAAAAAACAAATCAAACAAAACAAAACAAAACAAAACAAAAAAAAAAAAAAAAACAAAAAAAAAAAAAAAAAAAAAAAAACAAAACAAAACAAAAAAGCTAATGGAAAGTCATTATACAAATCTGAGGGAAAAAAGATTAAGTATTTTGATTAGTTGTGTAAAAGCAGCTTTTGTTCAATGTGGTCTGCCAGAAATGTCAAAAGCATTGCAATGCAACAGTTTTCATTAGCAATGCCCAGTGCAACTCAAATCACATCTGAAATAGCTACTTACAATAGTTGGCCTTTTACAAATGGCAGAAAAACAGGATAAGGGGAATGCACACTCAGTATATTGCCCTAGTGTCAAGAAATAAACAAAAACCAAGCACAAATAGAAGCAATACATTAACTGTTTTCCAAAATGGAGAACAATGGAGCATGAGAGGTCTTTTCTACTGCCAAAGCACTTTGCTAAATGCCCTCTGGAAAGACATTTTCTTCTGAACTCTATTCGGTCAAAAATAGATTTGGAAGAAAATGAAAGAGGTTTCAAAGTGCTTCTGATATTTATTTATTTATTTATTTGTCCTCTTTATTTTTTTTTTTTTAATTTCTGTTTTTTAAGCTGGTAAAAATGTATAGCCGTATGTGCTTGCCTCAGGCTTGATGATCTGACAGGACAGTCAAGATATTGAGACACATAAGCTCCTAAAAACCTTGATAAAAAATGCATCTGGCTTAAATTCCAAAACTCACAGCTCAGTTAACAGCTTTTATATATACACATGCAAATATTTGAACAATTAAAATGGAGATAAAACATCTTACTTTGCTACCCACTTTTTCCTAATGTATTATCAGTTTACACAATCCTTTCTATGCTTGAGATTTTTATTAAGTAATTCAGTAACTTTATTAAGCTACTCACAGGCTTCAGGTCAGATTATACTTTCTGGCTTTGTTTTTTTTTTTTTTTTTTTTTTTTTTTTGTTTTTTTTTTTTTTTTTTGTGTATTTTTCTCCCTTTTCATACTTCAGTGCAGCTCTTCCTGTTACTTTTGAAAATGTGCCCCTCTGTGTCCCCTTTTAAATCTGCTGATTTTTTTTTCCTCAAGAACAAAACAAAGCATCCTTGGTACAGAGGATCAAAACAGGGATATGAGCAAATTTCACATTATATTAAATCTTAACTTGGACTCTTTTTGCACACATGTCCAAAATTAATTTCATCCATCTGTAAAAGTGATACCACAGTATATTGTAATAAACTTGTAATTATCTTTTCTCAGTTCAGAATATATCACAGTGGAAGATCATTCAGCTTAATGATGATATGAAATAAGAACAAAACAGAAAGGCCACATATAGGGCTAAGAGCTGTATTTCTAACTTGTTCACACTTGAAAGCCAGATATTTGTGTCCAGTTTGACCACTAGCAACCAATCTTCTGTTCATCCTCACCCACGTAATTTTAAATATAGATCCCTTCTTCCATTCTTCTCCATTCTTATAACCTAATAAAAGAAAAAAAAAGGAAAAAATCAGTGAGAGAAAATAATACAGTGGACTTTGGAGACCAATAAACCTTAACAAATGTGTTTATTGAAATGTGGAAATATTTAAACATTAACCAATTTATTCTTTTCATGTGATAACAATCATCCCTCCAGTTTACTTTTGTGTGTTTTCTAGGGCACTCAAAAATGAAACAAATTTTAATAGGTCTTCAAATTATAATACATGACTATAAGTTATTCAGCTCATATCCTGTTAAAATGACAGGATGGTACTGCTGCTGATATTATGGCCCAAGATGCCTTTACCTTTGAATGCTACTGGAGTATAACACACTTTTTTATTTTATACAGTCCAGGAATATAGATTCTATTAACTGTGTTTTCTGAATACCAAAAATCTTATGGCCCAGCTGATCCGACAGTGACTGTCATGTCCAGAAAAATAAGCTGAAGAAATTTCTCAAATAGAGGTACCAGAAATAAGCAGATAAAAAGCAATAGTGTTTTTCATATTATAGTTTTGAATTTATACAATGGAAGTTTGCATACATAGACCTTATTTTCCTCTTATGATTTGTGGTTTTTTTTTTCATATAGGAGGAATGTGTTTTAGTTTTATAGCTATTTCACATATGTGTGTTTTGTATGTATAAAGAAAGTTGTTAACTTAAAAGAAAAAGGACTAGAGATAGGATAGCTGAAAAAAGTAAGCAAACTTTATAAGAATTTTAATATTTTAGGACTTTTCTCCAGATAAATTGTGTCAGTTTCCAGCTACCTTCTGCAAAAAACATTAGACTCAGGATAATAGATTGAGCAATTTGATACCACACTTGGTGAGTTTCTTGCACATTCTTGCACATTCTTACAACCACATGAGAGACTGTATGTGTACACTCCCTGTTCTATGCAGACTTCATAGAATTAGAACAAAGAACAGGATTTCAATACCTATAAAAGGTCATCTGCAAGAACTACTTGATGCACTTACAGATCATTTTGATCTTCAGTAAAGATCTAGCTGAGTCACAAACAGAATGAAAATAAATATGCTTTACTTTAGTAATACAAGTAGGGCTTATCACTCTAGTGTTGGAAAAACTGTAAAACAGTGGTCTGTTATGGATATCATAAATGTAAATGAATCTAAATTAAAAATAATAATTTTCTGTACTAAATTAATCCTAATTTTAATTTTCTTACACTGTATATCTTGACAAGCTTTTCTATAACACTTCAACAATTTTTTCCCTAAGAAAATCCAAGTAATGAAAGAATAGCTGTCGCAGTTTATTTAATATGGTAGATATCCCAAAATGCTTTTAGTTTTTTCCGACTAGGTTAAAATTGTTTTTTCAGAGTAACACACTAAATAGATAGTTTTTATTTTAACAGCGGGCATCTGTCTTTGCTGACATTCTTAGACATCTTGTAAGTCCTAAAGAGTTAATGGATATCCCATTGTACACAATTGTTCTGGCTACCTATTTGTCTTAAAGCTACCTTATGCCTCATATCTGTGAATTTTAGATACACACTGCAGATAGCTTTTATTGCAGTGAAGTACTGTCCTAAGACTTACAACAGAATCTGAGGATTATAATACATAATATAACTAAGAAATAAAGAAGATGCCTTTTCCTAAACACCTCATACAAAGACCAGCATCAGAGATTGAGAAATGCAACTGTTGCAATTGTTTACCATATTGAGCAGGTAATTATATCAATGCAAAATTGGATGGATTGGAAAAATTCGAGAATTATAGTGCAAATTAAACCGGTTGTTTTTTGTGTTTTTTTTTTCTCCATGAATTGGGCATGAAATACAATGTGACGTATGATCCATATGGAATTATATGTAGGAGGGACAACAACTGAACTGTTGGTGACCGTGGTAGTCCAAAACTGGAAAAGACTGAGAACAGCTTTACATATGGTGAGAAACTACTGAAAAAATTATATTCAGTTCTGACACATTTATCACTTGCATGTTTTTCTTTGCATTTCTTCTGAAAAGGAAAGAAATATATGAAATCCATTATGTTAAGTCTCAACACTGAGTGCAGACTGCAAAGACATTTGTGACACAGAACAGCAATCTGCAGCATGTATAATTATATGGTGTGAGTCTGCACAAAAACAACAGATCTCAGCTGTTATCTGCTCATGATAAATGATGTAATCCATTACATGAAGGAAAATTATTCTGTTGTAAAAGAATCCAAAATGTACTTTTCTGCCTTAGGTACACATAAATTAGCAGGGCATGCTTGGGAAGCTACCACCTCTCCCTGACTCCCTGAAGAAAAAAAACCTCAAACCCCACAAAGTTATATCTAGGTTTCCTCTATAAGGCAAGTTTTAAAAAGATCTTGAAAATATTCTTCTATTCCCCTCACCCTCAAAAAAAAAAAAAAAAAATCCCCAAACAAATAAGCTTCTTATTTGTTAAAACTGAATTTTTCATATTAGAATTTGAGGGATCTTGGCATCAACCTGAAAAATGCAGAAGGGGTTGTAAATGGAAATTAGTAAATTAGAAACTACCACAGTGAGTTCAGTTTTCCAGATTAGACAAACAACATTTTTGTCTGTGCTGTGGTTTGATGTTGGCTGGGTGCCAGATTTCCAATTAAGCCACTCTACAACTCCCCTCATCAGCTGGACAGGAGTGAGAAAACATAATGAAACTCTCATGGGTTGAGATAAGGAGAGGAAGTGACACTCAAAAAATATCATCACGGGTAAAACACTTGGGGAAATTCCTTTAATTTGTTGCCAATCATATCAGAGTATGACAATGAGAATAATCTTAATAATACCATTCTCCCACTCCTCTCTGCTTCCCAGCTTAAATTTATTCCTGATTCTCTACGTCCTTCCCCTCAATGGTGCCCAGGGATGGGAAGGGGAGTTACAATCAGATCATCACACATTGTTTCTGCCCCTTCTTCTTCCTCATGGGGAGGATTCCTTCCCATGTTCCAGGCCAAGGTCCCTCCCACAGGAGACAGTCTTCCATTAATTTCTTAAGTCTGAATCCTTCCCATAGGCTGCAGTTCTTCATGAACTGCTGCAACGTGGGTCTCTTCCATGGGATGCAGTCCTTCAGTGCTCCAGTGTGGGTCCCCCATGGGGTCATAGGTCCTGCCAGCAAACCTGCTCCAGTGTGGGCTCCTCTTTCCATAAGGCCACAGGCCTGGCCAGGAGCCTGCTCCAACAAGGCCATGGCCTTCTACTGCAAGCTACCACCTCTACTCAAGTCTCCTTCCTAAGCAGCTGCATCTTTGTGGGAGTAACACACTTCTCAGGGACTGTGTCAGGAGTCACTGGTTTAGGGTCTGAGGCAAGTGCCCACCCTTAGGGCAGAGTCCTAGAGCACTCAGCCTCCACGTCAGCTGGGGACCTACTTGCAGATTGCACACCCTCCCCACACGAACTGCTGAGCAACGCGCCTCGCCATGCACAGTGTTCCATGCACAGTGTTCCTGTCCTGCCACGCACAGTGTTCCATGCACAGTGTTCCACACACAGTGTTCCTGTCCTGCCACCCACAGTGTTCCCTGCACATTGCTCCTGCCCTGCCATGCACAGTGTTCCTGTCCTGCCATGCACAGTGTTTCATGCACAGTGTTCCACACACAGTGCTCCTGCCATGCCATGCACAGTGTTCCTGCCCTGCCATGCACAGTGTTCCATGCACAGTGTTCCATGCACAGTGTTCATGTCCTGCCACGCACAGTGTTCCATGCACAGTATTCCATGCACAGTGTTCCTGCCCTGCCATGCACAGTGTTCCACGCACAGTGTTCCTGCCTCACCACACACAGTGCTCCTGCCCTGCCACACTCAGTGTTCCTGCCCTGCCACGCACAGCGCTCCTGCCCTGCTCAGCTCCCTGGAGCCGTTTGTCTCGCCCATGCTGGTCCCAGCTGCACCCACTCCTCACCTGACCAGCTCTCAAGAGCTTCCAGCTCCAGGCAGAGCTCCGGGTGGCTGCTCAGCTGTCCCTAAGCTCAGGGACCCCCCTGCATGGCTCGATCTCACCCCCACCCCTGGACTTACCTTACCTAAATAAGAGACTGTTTTGGTCTTAGTATATTTAAAACTCTTGTAGTTCTCCTGGCTAAAGTAATATATTAATTATTATTAAAATATTAATTTAATTATTATTTATTTCCCTTTTAATTTCCTAAATTCTACTTGTGTTTGAATGCACCTGGACTTTGAGGATTTCAATGATCTATCTGCAATGATTTAATAATATTATGCTTGAGAAGAAATACCTAATTTCATGCCAGCTGCTGTATGCACATAGCAAGGACTGGCTTTTTTCCCCCCACTTTACTTCAGAGCACTGAATTTCATCTACTGCTTCACTGAGCAATTACTCCTATGTGAGATGTTCTCTAATTCTCCTCTGTTCATTTTATTTTTGTAGAGCCCCAAATACTTTATATTGGTAGCAAAGTTCACTCTTCACACCCATTGTAGATCATGAATTTCTACAGAAATTCTTATTCCATGACTGATTTGTAAAAGGCTCCATTGGTGACCATCAGCCATTGTGAAAATTGATCCATATGGTTACCCTTCACTTACTGTATTTCACTCACATTTTTAATTTATAAGGTTATCTTTCTTTTTACCCTATAACAACTTAAAGAAATTAACCAAAGTCTTTGAAGAAGGATGTGATACCTGGATACCTGTATCAATTCATTGACTCCTTTGAAAATCTGCAAGACACCTTTGAGGCATAATATACTTATCTCTGACTTGCTTATGTCTTCCTTTTTATTTTGTTACCACTGTTGGCACGTTTCTTGTTTCTGGTGAGGAGGCTGATTGAGACAACATATTATACACAAAAACTCATTCAGGAGCTCTATATCTGATTTCTAGCATCCTATTATTTCTCACTGTATCAAACTGTTCTAAAGCTTTATCATGTCACTTCAGACCAATGTCTTATGAAGATCTTGGTGCAGGAATATACCTTAGGTTTTCCACAGCATACATCAATACAAAGAATTGAATTAATTTTTCTGCTCTCTTCTTGTCTTTTTTTCAGTATAACTTTGATATGAAAAAAGGCTGCAGTTGTATTTTTCTCACTTGTTCTCTGAAAGACAGTCATTTAATGATGTTTTTGAAATTCTTACTATTTATTACTTAATATCTCCAACAAGTTCCTCAGTATTCCTCAATATAATCATTAGTGTTCCCCAATATTTTCATCTTCCTGCCTTATTATGGATATGTATAGAATTTCTGAGTCACATTTAAAAAAAGATGCATTTTCAACATTTGTTTTCCTTACATTGCTGGACTGATGGTAAATTGGAATATATCATGCAAACTACAGAAAAGACTTTCCAGTCTACCATAAAAATTGACAGAATTAATAGGTTCTGATTTTTTTATTTATTCCCTAACAATCAGCACGTTAAGTAAAAGTAAAGTTTCTTTCACCAGAAGTACTTCTGCTATTCTAACCTAATGGAAATACTATTAGAAACTACAATGTTCATTGAACTAAAAATTAGTAACTTTAGTCAAACATATATAAAAAGTTTCCTTTAAGCCTCTGTTGAGTTTTCTTTTAATAATGAAATAAACTATGAAGATATACAGGCAAAATTGCTTAAATGAAGTACATCCCATTGATAGGGGTATGTTTGTACTGATAATTACAAGCCCTTCCAAACTGGGAAAAATTTTAGTTGCCTGTTTATTGCAGTTTTAAGTGCACTTTTTGAGACAAAAGTACATAGGAGACAATCCTCAGTGTTAGTGTCTTTAGCTCTATAAAAGTTAATGAAGTAAAACATTAAGACTATATTTCTAAAAGTCCACAGTAGCTGCACAATTAAGGAAGCAGCTTAGGAAAAAATATGCTGTTTAAATAAAAAGCAAGTCTCTGACAAAAGCAATTTCTATTAATCTAAAGTGTATAATTGCTGAGATAAGTCTTTCTTATGAATGGACTAGCATTAGTGTTAAAAATTCCTTGTTCTATTTAGCATAATTACTCAGTTAAAACTGGGATTCTCTTCTTATTAACTAGAATTTGTTTAGGAAAAATATTGTTTTATAGTAGAGCAATAAAAAAACCTGTTTTTAGCTAAAGATGCTGAAGAGACAAATGTATCAAATACATTAAAAATGTTTATGATCAAAAAGTACCGACCTGCTTCCTGGTACATGTTTTGCAAATAATAATGATCTTGTGATGGCAGAGAGAAAAATAATGGGCTTAAAAGTTACAATTCCTGTAAGTTCTTTCATTACATTTTCTGTTTGGTAGCTAATTGTGTGTGAAAAATCAGAGGTCACCCTGAAACAATCTTTCTAAGGCCAGTTTACTGAACCATGAATCATTAGTATATATATTTTCTTTTTGTTATTGTTCAAAAACAATCAATTTAAAGTGTCCATCTGAACTGAAGGTTCAGAATGATGAAAACAGAAATATAAAACATAATTTTCAAAGGCTAACATTATTTGTTGCCAAGTTTTAATGAAAATAAATCTTGTCACACAGTATTTGTATGACATTACTTGAAACTCTTTAATAGAAACAAAGAGATGCAGTCCTAATGAAGGCATTAATTTCTATCAGTATCTAATAAACATGCAGGTAGGTCTGACAGTCAGGTAGCATGACAAAAAATTAGATATAAGAAGAAAAAAACGAGATAAATGTTTGGAGAAGACAAAATGTATAGGGTACTATATGTGTCTGGACAGGTACACAGGAAAAGGAAAATAAGATGGGTGAAGGTAAAGGAAAAAAAAATAGAAAAATGAACCACAAGAGGCTGAGTAACAACTATATTGATTAAAGTAACAGACAAGTTACTTCAATCACAAGTTAATTTACAAGTTTATACCTTGTCTAGCAGACCATTAATGTTGATATTCTAATAAGCAGAGAGATGTTTGACTATTTGGACATTTGTAGTATTTCCACATATGTGATCATATACAATGTGTATGAATACACTCAGGCACTCATTGTCATACACCTGGTTTCACAGGTAGCTACTTACATGCTACAAAAGTGCATTGGAAAAGAAATCTAACCCAGAACAGTAGTCAGGGTAGAGTTATTATCATGAGAAGATAGAAACAAAGGTAAATTCAGGTCTAAAATCGAGGTTACAAAAGATATTATATTAAAGAAATAAGACTGTTTTTCAGTCTAAGGTTGGACTTGATGATCTTGGAGGTCTTTTCCAACCTTAATGATTCTATAATTATGAAAATAATGAATCTCTCATATTATGTCAGCTCAACCTGATATCTCATGATGCCTATTCATCCATAGATTATCATACTCTTCAATCTTAACTCTAGACAATGTTCATACTGTAGATTATTTGGATGCTGTTCAATACCATGAAGCGAAGCTGAGAAATATTCCCTTACAGAAAGTAAATTACTGGGACTGAATTAATTTTCTTTTCATAACTGGAGTAGATTTTTTACAACTTCTACCCATCGATTACTCAGAAGAAACTTCATAATGGTCAAATGACCATTATGAAAACTTCATAATGGTCAAACAGACAATTTTCTGTTCTTAGTCAGCAGTTTCACAGAGCTATGGGATGACCCATAATGGTGCTGAAGTTTCCATCAGGACATTGATGTCCCACACAGTTTGTGTCCAAACTGTGAGATTAGGATTCCCAAGCCATGAAACTTAAGAGAGTTCATACTGAAATAAAATGAATGCCTGATGCTTTGTGCTATTTCTGGCCTTTAAGGTAGCTTAGGAAAGCAAAGAGCTGATTTCCATTTTCTTTCTTTCAATTTATTCTATTTCCATTTTGTTATTTCAAACAGAGAAATTTGTACATCCCTTATTCCAAAGGAAAAGGAAACATGAAAACGAATATCACACAGTTTTTGTCCCAAAATGCTGTCAAGACATAGATATAAAACATCAAAATATTTAAAACATCAAAATATTTAAGCGTATCCTTAGGACAGAAAAAATATTCTGAAGTTTTCACCCTTCTGTATTTTTATAGGTTAATCTAAATCTACTTCCACTATTTATTTTCATTTGGTACTTCTGTCTTCAAAAAACCTGTTCTGCACATCAGTTGCTAATGTTAACAATATAGTAAAAAAGCTTTCCTTTAATGTGGTGGCCTTCTTGAGAATTGTATTGAATCAAAGAGTTTTGATTTGTCCTCTTAACAATTCAACTCTTGTTTCTTTTTCTGGGATTTTTCCTGCATAGGCAACCTTTAAAATTTGAGATGGTCTACAGAGGGGGTCAGATAAAAACCTGGGAGTTAACTATATTCATTGAGCTAAGTGTTAGACATGCTCCTGACTGTAACTGTAATTGACACATGAAGACTGAAGAGATGTCTGAGCCATTAAGAAGTTTTTCTGGCCAGCTGTGACCGGACAACTTCTACTGAAGCAAACATGTAGGGCTAAACTCAAAGCAAGTTTCAGCACTATTAGTTCTTATACTAGAATAATTTTGGTCAAAGTAGGGAAGATTATTATCACAATATTAAACAAAAATATCCACCTTGCAGGCTGATGAACACCTACAGAAGTGACATGATAGTCCTTGACCATGACACTTAGTCTTTGCACCATCTTTGGTTTTGCATTTTTTTTAAACTCAGATAAAAGGGGAAAAAGGTCTGTTTTCTGAAAATTTCAGAAACGTGAAAATATTGAACTTACATAGAATTTTATGGCTGTTGCATAAATGTCACGTGTTCCACAATCTGCTCATATCACTCATTAAGTAGTTTGTAATTTTCAGTTACAAGCAAGGCTTCCAAGTTCACTGGCTACAAGGATGGCTCATAAGTTTCAGGGCACACTGACAACCTTTTTACAGACATTCCTTAAAGGAATATAAAAACTCTGTGAAGTAGAAAAAGTAAAATTCAAGCACTATGGGTATTTGTGGGAATAAAAGCTTTGCAAAGTAGATGACAAAAAAGTTTTACTTCTCGTAATCAAATATAAAATAACTCCTATCAAATGAGCTGCAAATCATTAAAATTTGTTTCTTTTATCTTATGCAAATTGACTATGGAATTTTAATCTGTATTACTGCATGCTGTAGAGATTAAAATAGTCTCTTTTAATGAAAAAAATTACAGATGAACTACTGAAATCCTCATAAACATAAAATACTTTATTGAGAAGGTCATCCTTATTTCCTTGACAACATGACTTAACTAAATAAAAGTAACAATTCAGATGTTTCTTGTATGAATTAAAGTAGTTTCACTTCTATTATTGTAGGCACAACAAACAATGAAAACTGTTTAATAAAATTATATAACTATTTATTTGTCAAGAGTTATTTATCAAGAGTGTATAAATTAAATAGCAAAGCCATGGAACAGAAGGTTTTGCTGAAAGAAGTAGGACTTACACAACCTAATGGGTAAACAATTTCTAAAAGAGAGCCAGGCTGGGACTAACAGAGCTGGACAGAGTAAAGCAAGAATTATGGGAGACAATATAGGGATGCTTTGGGATGTTGAACATTGGTCTTTGTTATGAATGACTCATGCATGAAATTAAGTTGAAGAGGAATTTCCATGCCTAAGGAAAGATTTTTCATAAATTTATCACAGAGCACAGAGTAGCACTCCAAAAAATATTATGTTTTCTACATAATTTTTCGGTATTTACTGGCTTCCAAATATTACATCATACTTGTCCCAAAAATACCTCCTAAATATATAGAAATTGACAGGAAAAATAAGTTACAATAATTATAAACACCCCTTGAACCCTACCCTGCATTGCCAAAATAATAGAAGACCAAGAGATATCTCTTTGAGTCTTCTTACTTACCCCAACATTGCTGAAGGATGACTCTGTGCTGTACATTTTATGTCATCAACAGAACTACACAGTACTTGAAAATTGCCATTTATTGTATATTAGACATGTATTTCATTAATATTTTAATTTTTTTTTATCCTATTATATGGTCAAATACTTTTGCTAATATTTCTGGAAGATTATAGCTGACCAAAGTTTGGGGTTTTTTCCTTATTCCTGGGAAGCACAATATGAATTACAGAAAGTATAGGTATTCTTGGATATGTTTGAAGAAAAGAAATGAAGATCAGGATGCATATAAAATAATTTTCTAAGTTTAAAAATTGGCTTCCAAAAATGCTTCAGTCTTTAAATACTGATTATAGCAAGTGATTTCAATCTGTCCTAAGTTATTTTGTAATAGAGTTTCAAGAAAATAATAAAATCACATTCTGCACAGATTCTATACAAAAGAATGTCTGCTTAAATAAAATTGTAATAACACATTTTCAATTTTTATTTTATATTTCCCTCTATCCTTATTTTTCTTGTAATTGTATAACTCATTAATTTTCATTATAATAACTCAAAAACATAAAAATCAACTGAATATTTGTTCATTCACATAGTTAAATCAGTGTTAACCTAGTATGGACAATTTTCTTATCATTTGTCTCTTTTTCTGAAAGCTGACAGCTTTTCAACAGCAGATTAAAATATATTCAATTGTGAGTCTTAATAAGAATCTTATGCACCTTTTTTTATTAAACACAAGGAAAACTTTTACGTTATTAAGATTGCAAAGCTGAATAACCAAAATAAATAATATTGTGGGATTAATCTCATTGTGTTATGCAGATGCATTGAAACTGTCTTCAGTATTACATTAGCATCACATTGTAAATACTTTTCTACTATGTGGAATGCCTGGTGCTCATGGAGTTTGCAATTGTTTCCTCTCTCACTGTGTTTCTACAATATTTTAAACCTTCTCTGAGTACAAAACTTTTGTTCACCAACTTCTGCATGGTACTCATTGCAACAACATTTGTTAATATGGGATGTAGCAACACTACTACACACAGACATTCATCTAACTTGGGACAAAAATATATTTAAAATCACATGCATTCATCTTCTTAGTAAAGAGCCTCAATAAAGTAGAAGAGGCAATATGTGTGACAGACCATACACCCAAACAGCTTTAGGGACAAGGTCAGGATGTTGTAGGGAGGAACACAATTTCATGAGACTTTTTAGAAAGGAGAATCCCTAAAATGAGGTAGCATAAGTAGTATCGGTTGCGTCAGAAAATGAAGGCTAAGACAAGATATGTGAAGAAGGCTCCTATGCTCCTACAGTATTTTATTCCATCACAAAATGTTTTGTTTTCATATCAATTTCATAGAAGACTTAATAGCAACTGGTAGCTTCCCCAACACAAACTGATTTTTGTAGAATCATTATATGAGGAAGGATATCATTATTATTTATGTCCTATTTCATTAATAAAACATAGTTTGAGAACAAAGACACAGATAATAAGGTCAAAAAGAGTCACTAATTGTATGTGCCTAATTTCACATAACCTGGACCTGATTTTTAGAGAATATAATTGTATATTACAGTTTATGTATTCAAAGCACAACTCTAACTAGCTTATGTTGCAGTTATGAGTACCCAGTTGTTTTGCAAATCAGACCATAGGGAATAAAGTCAGTCACCCAGAAAATGAAGAATACATAATCATTGTCCCCCTGTGATAATGTGATTTAAGTGACTGATCCAGACTTACACAGGAAAGCTGAGCAGAGACCTGAAAGCAGATCACTTCTCTGGGCATTTCTCAGCTGCTTTCTCCATAGCTCCTGCAGACCTCTGCCTCATTTACCTAATGCTTTCCAAAGTTTAGAACAATTGAAGCAGGAGTCCTGCAGAGAGCAGTCTCCTTTATACATCCAGGTTTAGGATATGTGGTTAAAGGGAGCACAGAGAGAAAATGGCAGGCTCTGGGTTAGACCAGGGAAATCATACCCTGCCTAGAAGCTCACATCACATCGCAGAAAAGCCATCAGCTCATCAAGGGCCCATCTCTGCAACACCAGAGGAACACAGGAGCACAGTGACAGATAGGAAACCAAAGTAAAGGATGGCACACACTGTCCAGACCCTGTCATCACTCCCATTCTTGAGACATGGAAACAGCTCTCCTGATCACCTTTTAGATTATTTGCTGCCTAGAAATGGAGGAGACACTATGGGATACACAGGAGAAGCATTTTGGGATTCCACAGGATTTTTCATGAAGTATTTAGAAGAGAAATCAAAGGTGGGAAAGGGCTTTTGTGATTTGAAGAGGAATAAATGTGGGAATTAGAAGGATAAGAGAAAAAAATTGTCCATTCTCAGCAGGGGCTGATCAATAGGCTTATCTGGCCATGCCCTGTACCTGAATCACTGTGGTCTGTCCTATCATTCACCAAACTCCACTATCAATTATGTTCTGGTAAGACTCTCTTTACTCTCTGCATGTATGGAGTTTAACAAGGGCAAGAGCTGGTTTCTGCACCTGGGACAGGGCAGCCCTGGATGTAATGAAAGGCTGGAGTGCAGCACCACAGAAAAGTATTCAGGGGAATCCTGGTTGATGGCAACTGAAATATGAGTCAGTAATGTCCCAGTATCCAGGGGGGCAAACCCTGTCCTGGGGTGCATCAGGCACAGCATTGCCAGTTGGGCAAGGGAGGGGATTGTCCTGCTCTGCTCTACTGGGGCAGCCTCACCTCCAGTGCTGTGCGCAGTTTTGGGCACCACACTATAAGAGCATTCAAAGAAGGTCCATGAAGATGCTGAAAAGTTTAGAGGGAAACCTGTATGAGAAGCAGCTGAGGTCACTTGGTTTGTTCAGCCTGGAGCAGAAGAGACTGTGAGTAGACCTCATTGAAGTCTACAGCTTCCTCATGAGGGGGAGGGGCAGTTTTTCTCTGTGGTGACCTGTGACAGGACCCGAGGGTGTGGCCTCAAGTCGCATCTGGGGAGTTTTAGGTTCGATATTAGAAAATAGTCCTCCACACACAAGGTGCTTGGGCACTGGAACAAGCTCCCCAGGGAAGCTGTTACAACTCCAACCCTGCCAGAGTACAATAAGCTTTTGGACAACACTTGCAGACACATGGTGTGATTCTTGAGGGGATCTTTGCAGGGTCAGGAGTTGGACTTTGATGCTCCTTGTGAGTCCCTTCCAACTCAAGAAGTTCTATAATTCTGTGTATGAGGATCTCTGGTACAGAAATGAAGCCAATCCAGATTATCCAGTGAATAGGTGAAGTGTCCTGGGACCAAGGACTTGCTCTGGATGTGTGTGTCTAAGGGCAAGAACACAGCGGGTTGGCTATGGGACCAGGGAACTCCTGGACATCTCTCCATGTGAGTGAAATGATCTGTACCAACACATGGAGTAGCACTGTGACCTTGGACACTTGTAAATTCAGGTGCCAGCAACTGGGCATGCTGGGATCCAGGCACAGACACTGGGTGTCTGAACCCAGCTGCTGTAGGGATAAACATATTTCATAGGTATATTTATTTCCACTACTGAACTCTGTTCTGGCTCAACCAGAAAGGGCATGAGCCTGTTGATGCTGTCTGTGTTCATGTGAATGCTCTGTGTGTGTCTCTGGGATCTGTGTGGACAGCCCTTCATATCCAAATGTATATCCAAATGTTCTCTGTCTGTCTGTGTCCACTGGGAACATATTTTCAGCCTCACTTCAGGCTGGACATGGGGGCAAGGAGCTCTAGCAGCCTTGCCTCTCTCAGGCTGTCAAATCCAGCATGAAATATTTTCCTCTGACAACTGGGATTTATTCTCAGAATTATGTGTTTTGTAAACTTAATGGATCAGGGAACCCATAGTATAAAAATTGGGTCATAAGTAAAATTGTAACAGAAGGTGTGCACATAAACAGGTCTTATTAAGTAATGATTAATTTTATTAGTCATAACTTTTCCTAACCTTTTAAGTTTTTTGGCTCTGTAACTCCTTAATACCCTTCCGCTAGGACTCTGCAATGTTTTGTAAGCAATTAATGCAAAATTGCTGTTTGTCTGTGTAGCTGCTGTTCTTATTAATGTCATATTTTTATTATTTTGAAATAATTCTAATGTTAACTTCCATAACCTCATAGAATCCCTGATATCACGTGATCACTGCATGGTATTAGAATAATAATGTATCTAAACCCAGGACAACAGGTCATGCTATGACTCTGAAGATCCAATGACTGAAAAAGTTTCTCAACTACAATTATACTGTTTCCTGGCAAATTCCATGTGTAAACTTTCTGTATGCACGAAACAGATTGCCATACAGCTTTTATCATACAAGTTTCTAAATACTACAAACATCTTTTAAAGGAAAAAAAAATAGCTACTTAATATTCATTGACAAATTTTTAACCCTTATTAAAGTGTATGAGTTAATGAAGGTCATGAATCCCATTTCTATCCACATTTTCTTCTCTGTTAGATACCCAGCAATTCTAATATGCTCAAAATAAGTTTTCTTGCTGATAATGCACCAGAGGTAGTCTGCATGCAGAATAGGCTGACAGTATTAATGCAGAATTAGTCCAGTGTATCAAAGACAGAAGAAACTACTTCCTGCTTATTTTGCAAAATCTGAAACAGTTCTCATGAGTGCAGAATTTCCCAGGATTTACTCTTCATGTGGAGCAACTAACCCACTGAGATAGCTAAACAATAAAAAACACAGGCAGGATCATCAAATTTAGAGACTAGTTTGGAAACTTTCTGTCCCAATAACATTTCCACTGTATTGCAGAGTGTCGTAGATGCTTTAACTTTTGTTATACTGAGGACCTTTCTCTTCTGTAGCCTGCTGCTCACTTATACTCTTGCAACCTTTCATTATGCATCTTGAAGCTGCTTTGGCAGTGTCTTCACCCTGTATCTCAGCTGCTGCTATCCTCACAATCTTACAGTGTCAGACTCTGTAGGATAGTTATGTCTGTTAGATCAGGTTTTTTGTAGAAAGTTGATATCATTATTGTTTAAAATACTCATTTCTTCTTTCTGCTTACTCACTCTTGCCTTATAGATATTATTGTCTAACTCCATAAAAAAAATGATTGCCCATACTCTCATATGTTTCAGTTTGTAACTTGAAGACCTAGTAGGTAACATAAAAGACAACTGTTATTAATACATAAAAAAGGTATACATGAATTGGGAGAGAGATTTTTCCCATGTCCTCCACTATCCCCATCATTTAAAATTTTTTTTTCTTAATGTAATTTTGAAGTCAGAGTATCCCATCAGCTACAGACCCCACTAATAAAGATTCGTGCATGTAAATTTGCCTCAATTTTATTAGTACCCTCTAGAATAAGAGAGTAATTATGTTGGTTTGTAATTTTTTTCACTGTTTGTGACTGTCTTTACAACATATCCATAATGCTTTGAAGGAAAGTCTGTTCTTAAAATTTCTTTCTGACTCTTCTTGTTTATTTCAGAAGAAAGGCAGCATATATTGAAAAATAACAGTCCAAAAGCAAATCCATAAGAATTCATGTTTTACTGCAGCACATTCTTTAGCTTCCTCTACTTTAATCCTATGTTAATTATTTTGTGATAATTTTGCCTTGGCTCTGTTCCCCATATTTTTAATCAGCATTTATTCCTACCAGAGA
Source organism: Peucedramus taeniatus (assembly GCA_013400575.1). Taxonomy (NCBI): domain Eukaryota; kingdom Metazoa; phylum Chordata; class Aves; order Passeriformes; family Fringillidae; genus Peucedramus; species Peucedramus taeniatus. Next base: position 40,308 of record WBNO01007141.1, on the reverse strand, counting down.
TATGCATTGGTTCTAGAGTCAGTTCACTGTACACAAATCAATTGGGATTTTACTCCGAATTTTTTTTTTTTCAATATCTGGTCTTGGGAATTTTCTGCATCTAAAATATATGATCCTACTTTTACCACTATTAAAGAATTGTGGGAAATACTAATTCCTGGTAATCAATGCAATTGAGTTGAGCTAAGTACTGTCAAAAATCTAATTTTCAGGTAATGAAAGACCAGTGCATTCTTAAGCTTTAAAATATAACTGGAAGCCATGCTTTCATATCTAAATCCAAACTCAGTAGGAGTTTTTATTTATCCAGTTTTCAGGTTTGGCAGAGAGTAATGTTTAACAGAGTTACTTAGCCTTTTTTTATTTTTCCTCTATGAGTAACTATACCTTTGTTTCGAGCAGATGTTACATTTGTGCAAAGTGCTTGTTTCAAAGCACTTCCCATTAAAATAAATTTAGGCCTGCTTTTTGATTTTCCTTTTAAATAATCTTGATCATTCTATTGAAAACTAAGCTGTTTATTTAACATTATTTACCAGCATTCTCTATCTATACATTATAAAATGTAGGTAATTGACTCAATTTCTTATTTCTTTTCTCACATATGGAAGCATGAGTGTTAGTCTTTTTTTTCTCTCTAGCATAGGCTACAAGTTTTTTTTTTTTCCTCCATTTTTGCTCAGGCAGCTGTCGAGCAGATCCAGTTTTAATCTGATGTGGTGGGATTTTACCTTAATAAATTCAAACTATATTATGAATTATTGTTTCTGGTTTTGATGGTTTTTTTGGCTTATGGTTTTTTGTTTGGTTTTTTGTTTGTTTTGGTTTTCTGTGTTTTTCTAGGTTTATTTTTTAATTCTGTGGGGTTTTTTCTCATTTCAAAACAATGAATATATATTTTTTTACACTTAAAAAGATATGCTTCCAGGCTTACTGGTTCTTCTTCAAGACTTAAGTAAAGATAGTACTCATGAAAACTGGGAATAAAGAAAAATTAAGAAATTTTTTCTTTAAATAATTTTGTCAGTTAGACCATCTGAAAGGGACAGCATCTGAGTTTAGGCAGGAAAATATGATATTATATATGGGAAAGAAAAAGCAGAAGGTAATATATTATCTTGTTGAATAAGACAGTGATGTAAGTCAGTGCATCATATTTTCATAGTTATTCTACTGTATTAACTAAAAAAATGCTGAGAAATGCTTTAGAATTTGTTACTATAGAAAGGGTATCTATTCTGTGATTTCACTTCTGTGGCACTCTCAAATACAGTGTGAACTGTTATTTATTATCTTTTACATGTCTTTCATGTTTATAGAGAGAGCTGCCTCTATTTTTTTCCTCTCTTTTTCAGCCAGGTTATTTTTTACAAAATTTCTACTGATATGAGAAATTCTTGCTGGTGGTGATACTTTTCAAATGTAACAAGAAACCTCTTTTAAGATGCTAGAGTACTGAAATATAGATTATTAACTCTAGTCTTCTGGCCAAATTCATGTTGGGTCATCTACTTTTTGAACTTTTAAAGATGTCTTGATGTTTCTGTTGGAGAAGTTATTTATCTTTATTACTGGCCTAAGGCAGGACTGATGTGATTTGTTGAACAACTGTTGCATTTCAGTAGCAGTAAATTGATTAGACTTCCTCAGAATCCTTGAAAAACTTGTGAACACTGGAAGCATCTGAATGAACTGCTCTTTGCTCACAGCTGTGGCTATATATTTGAGTCATAATTATCTGAGTTTTCTTTAAGGTCCATACAAAGGGTTTGTTTGATTCTAAATATGATTTCTATACTTAAGACCAAATGTGGTAGATTTTATATTCAGTTTAATGCTAATAAAAGTTATCTATAAATTTCATTTACAGTTTCCAAATAATTTCAGTCTCATTTTAAAATATTTTAAGAGCTTCTGAAAAGATACTTAAGCTCTATTAGAATTTTCAAAATTATAAATGCCTTGTCTTAGTGGCATGATCCTGAATAACATGAAAAAGAATGTAACCTCAATTACTTTATAAAAAGCTGGCATGACAGGCCACATACAAATAGTTATCACATGTTTTTCTTTATAGGTAAATCTAGCTCTGCCTGCCACAAATAAATATTTACTACCATAACTCCAGGTATTCCTGGCAAATGAAGGATTTTAATAGTCATATGTCTTACTAGCTTCTATCTACTTGCAGTGTAAAACTCTCAAAGAACTCTAGAGAAACAGCAGACATAATTAAAGGAGACTAAGATAATTGAAGGCAGAATAGATTTTTGTTTCAACAACAAATTAACTAGTGGTCTAGACAAAAATGTACCACAAGTTATGGGTTTTTTCTCATGTCAGAGGGACCCAACATAGAGGGCCACTGTATCCATTGAATAACTCACCTACAGTTTTGGAGATACAACTCCTGACTGTGAAAATTCCTTCTGGCATTATGGCAATCTTTAACTCTTCATTCCTCTCCATAAATAAAAGCCTCAGCTAAGAACTGAGAAAGGGACTGTAGATCACAGTATAAAGTTGAGGATAAAGAAATGGATTTGAATGTCTTCTGTAGAGTGTAACTTGAAACACCATGAAATCTGTCCCAGTGGAATACAACGGGCAACATGACAAGGCTGAGTTCTATATTTAAAAACCCTGGAGCATAAAACTGTAAGATAGAGAAAAAAATATTCTAAGTTAGCTCACTGTTTATCAATAAAATCACTTTTACTTCTACATTGATTTAATAGATTGTTGTGATTTTTTTAATGATGTTCATTAGGGCTTTGCTAGGAATGTCAAATTCATTGCCTTCCCTCTCCTGCTATAAATTATATCTGAAAGAAAACTTAAAAAATCAAGTAAAGATTGGTGTTGGAAGGGACATGTGGTGGTCACCTCCTCTAGTCCCCCTACTCAGGCAGGGTCAGTTGCAATATTTTGCCCAGGACCAAGTCCAAATGACTTTTGAGTACCTTCCAGCAATCTCCATGCTGTACAACCTGTACTCCTCTACCATCTAATATTCTGCAGCCTTTAAAGACATCATATGCCAGTACTTAAAAAACTATTTCCTGATGCTCAGATGGAACCTCCCCTGTTTCAGTATCTATATATTTTTCAAGTTTTTATATTTATTCCATACCGTAGCCTCTGCATGTTTTGCTTTTGCTATTCTATTTTTATATGCAATTGTTGGTTACCCTTTTTGGTTAGAATGTTTTAGTCATTATTTAGACAAAGAATGGTGAATGTAGCTGTCAGTTTACCATGAAAAAATGAATCGAAAGAATACTCATAATATCCCACAAGATAAAGTATCCACAAAGCAGGATAACAAAATAGTCAGGGGTTTTCTGCTGGGTTTTTTTTTCCTCTCTTTGTTTGTTTATGCAATTATGAGCCAAGCACATAAATGAAATGGGAAATTATGCTTCCACACACTGTATCTATGTTACAAGCATTTAAATAGAAATTCAAATTACTGAAAATGTAAACAACACAGTGATAACAGAGTACACAATGGATGTTAGCTAGATGGTTAGAAAAGGAAAGCAGAGTGAAATATTTCAAAGACAACTTACCTGTGAAATAGAGAAATATGCAACAAATTCTGTCAGTCCAAAGCATTGGAATGTCTTCTAAATATTTTCAAATTGGAAACATTCATAATATCCCTAGCTAGGAAAAATGCATTAATAATAAATTTTCTGGAAATATTTATAATTTCACATCTCAGAAATTTACTTGGGTAAATAGTGGAGTGTATAGTCTCATAAGAAACAGAGTTCACTAATACTGCATGTATCTTGCTTCTCAGAAGAACAGATTTTATTACATAAAAATTCTCTACAGCTGTAACAGCTCAAATTGGTTTGGATGTGAAAGCAACACTTGACAATTATATCCTGCCAACAATGCTGACACTGATATTGCTGACCATGCAAGAGGGACTCCAGTCGAAACATATACAGACAGATATCAAGACATTAAGATGTTAAGAGTTATCAAGATATTAAGAGTTGTAAATTCAAGGTGCGCTTGAAGTTCCAGTACTAGTACTGGAAATCAAACAAAAAAAGTACTATTTATGGTATTCGAAATGTCAACACTAATAAAAATGTGTTGCCAATAATAGCTGTACTAAGCAGTTTTACATTTTTCTTTATCTATTATGCTGAGTTAACATCAAATCTCATCACTTTTGCCTTCTGGTACAAAGAGAATTTCTTTAACCTTGCCCTTTTAACAAAAAAATTCAGTTCCTGACATCAAAATATTTTCAGAAGGAAGGCGTTACTGACCAATAAATCTCTACAATGAAAGAATGCTCAGAGGAGAATGATGAGGAGAATGATGTCTGAACTTCTGAGAGTAATGCAGGCTGTAACTGCCTACAGCTGTTGTGGNAATGTCCCTACCCCCATGTTTCCCTATTGGCTCCCTATCTTTGTTCCCTCCCCCTTTATAATGTACCTGGTAGCCCAGAGCTTGGTCTTTGAAGTGAGGTCGTGCTGGGCTCAAGGTCCCTGCCTGGATAAACTGGACTGATCCCTCCATTCGAAGTCCACTCCTTTCTTCCACCGCAGTCTATTCCTGCCTCACCCGCCAAGGCGAGAGCCTGAGCCCCCTCTTGCCCCTCGGAGATCGGGAGAGGGTTCCCCCACAGCTGTGTGTGCCACAGCCAGCCGGGACCCGCGAAGGGACTTGCAGGGGGGCACCCTTACTACACTCAGGCACAGGGTTTTGGAGTGGATCAACAAGTAGTGTAAATGTTTACCCCTGAGCTCATTAAAACTGTGCAAAAGTGCCCCTAATTTAGCTAGACAAGCATGGGGGCGGGGAGGAGTGAGAATGTGGCTCAGCCCAACATAGGTTATGGAAACTAGAGAAATTCAGAAGTATTTTGAAGGGAGCAATTGGCTTCAACTGGTTTCAACTCGTGTATTCCATTCTGGGGCTGGGGATGCTCGCCATTGTAGTGGTGAGCGCATCATAGACACTGATTTTGAGAATGACAATGCCATTGAACTGTGTATTGCAATTGCTATGTATTCTCTTAGATGTAATTTATGCTCTTATTCTGCTATGCAATATATTTTGCATCACTCCGCTAATTTGTAAATTTCATGCAACATCAAGTATCTTTCATAAGTAAATTTGTTATTGAGCTACGCACTGCATGTGGACTATCTAAAAGATAGTTTGGTGTAGTATAACAGAAGAGTCATACAGAGTTGGGGACTCTGGTAGAAGAGTAACAGAAAGTGCTCATATGAAAATAATAAAAATCATGTGATTTAAAATCTTGCTGGAAATGTCATAATAGCATCAACATCCTAGTCTAACAACCTCAAATAGAGTCAGTGTTTTCTTGTTTGTTTCAACAACAGCAACATGTGACAAAATAGCAATTATAAATAAAAACCAATGTTACTAAGTAATTTTTATTTATCAGTCTTGGTTTTTTGTTTGGTGTTTTATTATTATTATTATTATTATTGTTATTATTATTATTATTATTAAAAGTATTTTCAAAACTCTGCTAATTAAAGTGGCTTTTAATATATATAAAACTAAAACTTATGTGACTATTTGTAATGTTAACATAGTTAAGGGTTGAAATAACCAAAATATTCTTTATAATGGAATATACAGAAACTAGTATTAGCAGTCACATTCTAAGCTATTAAATATTTAAATATGGATGCAATTTTTGTTGAGCTAGTGGCAGTTTCAAAAGTGTAGTGGTGAATTTTAAAAGCTTCAGATTTTTTATAGGAAATACAGTTGCTTTTACACTTCCCTATTGCCATAGTAAACTGGTAGTGCCATGTGTACCCTGTGTTTTTGAAGTTATATATTTAGTTCTGAGATATGTAGGAGACAGGTACACTTGTTTCCTCCCCCCCCTCCCCCCAGCATGTAATATCTCAGTTAATTGGTTTTTGTTTGCTTGTTGTTTTCTTTTAAGTTGTCAATGCTTTTTCAGAAGCATTTGGAATACAGTAGTGTTGTCAGTCTCTGTCAAACTTCTGGAAGCTACTGAATTCTCCTGTTTTATCGGTGTTTTCTAAAGATTAATCATGAATGGTAAGATTTGCATAAAAATACAGCAGATCAATCCAGATCAGTGTTCTTGGTATTCACAACTAATGCATATGGTATTTACTATTTTCTTCCATTTGCTTTTACCTTTAAAACTATAAAGATAATATTACTATTCTAATTACCTTCATCTAGATTATTCCAGTTCCTGATTTTGTGAAATACCGTTGACTTTAAGAGATGATTTTAAACAGTTTAAACAAAAAGGAATCAAACTTGCTGATGTTCTGGTATTGTACTCTAAAGAATAAACCACATCATACAGCATAACAAATTTCAAGCATGGTGGTAAATAATATTATTCATATTGAGCTATTCATATTGAAGTAAAGTCTGAACTATAAATCTAGTTTGTCCACTTGGCCTTTATTAGATTTACTTTGGCCTGAAAACAGAGTATGACACGTTGAATTACTTGAGAGCTCTCTGTGTCCCTTGTTTCCTTGGAGCATTTTGTGCTGCCATGATTCAGTCTTTTCTTCCTGTCGACAAGACAGTGCAATTGTGCAATGAAGTTCATGGATCAGTGCCATACAAGCACCAGTGGTCATGTGCCAGCAAAAGGGATTTACTCAATCAGGAGAATACTTTTATGGTGGAAGGGGAATCTGCAGCCTGGAGAGCACTTTCTGTCACTGGCTGGGTGATTTACTTCCTCTCAGGCTGTTAATGGTCAATTGTCTAAAGAAAACATGAATTAACAACTCTTCTGTCTCCCATAGGAATAAATAATCTTATTTTTAATCATTCCTTGCTTGATTAGCTTTTTGATATTTGTATTGCCACTGCTCCTCAAGCTGCTTTTCTTTTCTCTCATTTTTCTGCTCACTTATCATTCCATATATTTTCCCTTATACTTCACTTTACCTTCACTTCTTTCTACATACCAAACACATCCACCGAGTTTGAAGTACCAAACAAAAAGCTAAATTTCTTTCAGAAGAATCAGTGTATTGCTTTTAGTATTATACCCAATTATTTTCATCTGAAGTTATGACATATTCTATTCTCTTTTGAAGTAAAAAAGGATAAAAAAGGCAAAAAAAATTAAAATTGAACTGGCAGATTGGATCTCATAACAATCCATTATAATATGATTCTTGTTCACAGTCAAGCCAAGATTTTGAGATCTGTGAGCCTAAATTAGCAACTTAAATAGTTTGTTATATAATGTACTTTATAAATTGCTGAGTATTTTAAAAATTAATGAGATTAATTTAGTTTTGGATTTTATTCCAATTCAATCTTTCTGGATTCAATAGCAACAGCAAAAGAATAAATAAGACTTTATAAATTCTGTTATTGGTGTCTGATTTAGCTTACTCCATACTGATGTCCTCAGAGACAACCAGTCTGACTTTCTTTGGGTCACAAAATGAGTATCAGTATTTCTCAAAAATCCATCCACGGTCACTTGCACTTCTTTATGATGCTTACTGGTTTTCCCACTTTTGTCAAATTGAATTTTTCCAAGCATTTGCTATAGTAATAGCAACACTATCTTAATTACATGCAATAAAACTCCGACCATAGCTTGCTGAAGGTTTTGTTAGGTAGGCATGTATTTACCTACACGAAAATAGAAATATTTTCACCACTACCTGAATAAGCTGCAGTTAAAGGCAGCTATATATTCAGATGAAACTAATAGAAAATTTTCCTTGAATATTTTTGAATACTTGCTGTGAATACAGTTCTATATAAAGAAATAACCCATGAATACTGGAACCTAGCCTGCAGTAAGAAATGGAAGCAGGCACTTGCTACTTTACATTCAGGTACTTGACACTAATCCTGAAACATTTCACTTCTACTGAAAAGTAAAGTTTACCAATACTATTCCTTTCCCTCTCACTTTAAGTGTATAATTTTATGTCAGAAATATTAACTCTGATTTTCTTTCTCTTTGTGCTAATTTTAACATGTAGCCCTATATTGCCAGTGATGGGTTGTGAGCCTTGTACTGAAGTCAAAAGGTGTCACAACTGCTGTGTTTCAGATTTTCTCAACTTTCCTGTAGTATTGTTTTTGCTTGGTTTAGCTCTATCAGCATCTTCTCTAAGAGACCAGCAATCTATGACTATTTTATTTTATTTTTATTTATCTGTGTATTATAGTTTTAAATAGACATTAGTGACAACTAGTATGTATTCTATCCAGAATTAGATATTTATAACCTTAATATGGCAATGTAGAGATAGTTTAATAGTTTAATTGAATAGCAGGTGCTTTCAGAAGTGTAGACAAAGAAGACAGTGTAGAAGAGTGCAGCTATGGGGTAAGGGATGGGATTTTGATCTGGCACAAAAGACCTCAGGGTAATGATCAGCTCATCTGCGGTCAATTAAAGAAATACAGATCTGGGCAAAACTATCTAAAAGACATAAAAAGTACACATATCATGAATTTGGAGTAATTTGGAGCTGCAGACTAATGAAGAAAGATCAAAGTTGTAGAACGGTGTTATCAAACACGTAAATGTTCCTGGAGCAGAAAAAAGAAGCCATTAACATTGGCATGGTGTTTCTCCAACAGGTGACTGCAGACGCTGACAGCTTGCTTTAATACACCCCTGTCCCCACCATCTTCACAAAGCCATCAGTCTTTAAACACAGAAGAGTACAGTAAGTGGGAGAAACGCACCAAGAACAGGGGTAGAAACAAAAGGGCTATTAGCATTTTTAGTTGTATTTATACTTCCATTTCCTGTATATGGTATGTTGGCCCCAGGTGGCAGGTAAGACCCCACCCAGCTGGATGAGGGAGACAATTGGAAAAGGAAAAGCACAGGGAAACAACCCAAAATTCTGGGGTGAGATTAAGGCAGTCTAATAAATTATGTGAAAGGAAGAAACGAAAACAAAACAACGCACACCAAACAAGCAAACCAAAAGAAGCCCTCAAACTCAAGTGGTGCAAAAGCAGTCATTGCCATTTGCAGAACAATAGCCAGCCAGTCCTTGGGCAGTGGTTACTTTCTGAATACCCCAGCCCCAGTTTTGTTGCTTACCATGACATCACAGAGTACGAAATGTCCCTTTGGCCAGCTGGCTTGAGGTGCTCTGGCTTTATCGCTTTGTAATCCTGAAATGACAGAGAGGTTGTTTGGAAGGGACCTTAGAGATGACTCAGTTCCAGCCCTGCTGCCATGGACCAGGACACTGTTCACTGGAACTTGCAGTTTCTTGTCCTCCCCTAGCAAACTTGCTGACAGAGGCAGAGAAAGAAACAGATACTGTCTTAACACTATGCAAGCACTATTCAAGAACGAATCTAAAATACTAAATTGCCAATCTAAATACAGACTTGCTATGAAGAAAATTAACTTCCTCCCAGCCAAACTCATTACAATCTCTATGCCTTTTTCTATGCCATTTACATCATTCTCAGGCCCTACATTATTCAATATATTTTTATCAGCCACATCAAACCCCTTTTCTGTCCTTTGACATATACATAGATAGTATTCTGTTAGTCTAATGTCTATCTGCATTCAAATGTCTGTTCAGTTAATTTAGTTCTTGACTTATACTTTTTCTGTTGTGATGGTCATTCAGGACAGATTAATGAACTAAATTCCACTATAACATATCATTAATATGTCTGAGCCATATGTTGCATCACTCTAGCCTTCCTCCATAGAAAACGCTGAGCAATTCATTTAAGTAGTTGCCCTAGACATAGATTTAGAGCAGAAAATCAAATGAAATTGTGTCATTTCTCAGGCTTAATAGGAGAACCAAAGAATTATTATCCATGATATCACCATTTTTACAATGTAGAAATGATGAAACATCCTATAATGGATACTAATATTGCATTCTAGTAGCAATGCATCTCTTATCTAAGAAAGTGCATTGACTATAGAGAACATGTGCATCGCACTATTTTAAAATTAATCACAGCTTTTATCTCTTTACCTTTATTTGCAGTTTCAGGAGTGTGCCCCCTATGTTTTTTTTTCATGATTTTATGATTATTGCTAGGAGCAATGAGCATGTTTTACACTTTTCTGATTCATTCTTCTCAGCCTCCTTCAGTGAAGAAATTTGTTCTTAAGACATCCTGGGGGAAAGAAGTAGGGGGTAGAGCAGCACATTCCTTTTATCAGATTTTTTACCAGTGTCCTTTTAAAGGTTTATTTATTAGCCATAAATGCAGTTAAACCTTGTCATTCATTCAATAAGAACATTCCTTATTTTATTATTATATTTTTAATAGTTTAACTAGCATAGCAGCTACAGTAAAGTATCTATATAAAATACACATCATATCACAGGCTGCTTTCTTAAATACTCATCATCTGCCTCCTGCAAAACAGTTTTAAAGTAAGCATTCGTCTCTTATTTGGCCACTTCCTACTTTGACTAAGGATCAAACAAACTTGGTTTTTTCAGGTTTTGGGGGTGGGGCTGCAGATTTTGTTTGTCTGGGTGTTGTTGCATTTTTGGGTGGGGTTTTTTGGAAATAATTTTATTTTGAAACATGTTTTCCTTTTGTCAGCTCTAGATGACAACTCATAATTCATACCCTACCAATGTTTGACTCTGAAAAGACAAAACCCTGTACCCTCTGATAAGTGGAAAGGCTGAAAGTCACAGTACTAGCAGGATGTTTTCTTCTATAGAATTAAAATCTCATAAGTTGAGATTTTAGATTGCCTATCTAATCATTTAATATGTCACATGCATGACAAAATAATCCAAAGAATCTCTGTAGTGTTCAGATTTCTCTTTTTCATTAAGAACACATTGGGGAAGCATGAAAAGAACTGTGGAGAATTAAATCAGGCTTGTTGCTGGGAAGATAAGATTGGCATCTGCACTCTCCTACAATCAGTATATAATAAAAATCCAAATGATTTATCAAGAGTGTGGGTTATCTAAGGACTTGATTCCATGTACCAGTACTTTAAATAAATTGTGCCTTATATACATGAAACTATTATAATGGTGGACCATGAGTTTCCTGAACCACTGTGTGGTTCCTAAGAATGTGACTAAGTAGCAACCAGAGATTTGCAACAGGCCTGAAATAAAACATATTTTGATAGTATTTACTGCTTAAGGACATACAGAATTAGTAAAAAGATTTGCAAACATAAGGTTAGACAAAGTAAAGAGGAGATACTATTATACATGATAAGAACAATAGTCAGACTTTCGTTTTAGTGACTTGAGTATTTGGTTGATTGACTAATGTAAAAAAACTAATAAATATTACTCAATCTTATGTTTGGATACAGACAAACTAAAGAAATTATCTAGCAGGCAACTTACATTTCACTTTCTCAATGCATGAATAGAACCAGAGAGGAAGGCATTGTCTTTTTTCATGGAGTTCATTTAGCAACTGAAAAAAAAAAGAATAAGGACACTCAAATATCATTTCTGCATTTTTGCACTTGCTTTGTTACTGCATTCACATCTTATACCTGAGTACTCCTCTGTATTTTTTACACTGATGTAGAGTTACTGATATCAATGAAACTATCCTGATATCCTGAATTTTTCACCTCAGAGTGTCAGAGAACTTAAAATTTTTCAAGTTATTTATTCTTTTAGATTTGAGAGAATTATATTTAATGGAAAGTATTATTTAATATTAAACAGTTCAGTGATGCCTGACTCTTACTGGGAAAAAGTATTTGCACTTAATTAGAGAGCATTAATTGGATTGCATTTTGTCCTTTTTTATCACAGATTAAAATAGAGAACATGCAAGAACAAACCAGAAGGGATGCTTTTCATCACATTCTGAAGGTTATACTGCCTGATGAGCAATTGCTTAGTATTTCTTTACGGCATGATTACCTGCCTTCCCCTTCTAAAAATCCCAGAAGTATTTAGAAAATGCCTGAGGTATCACAATAATGTGCAGACACAGCCTGTCAGACACACATGAATTAAACCTGACCAGAAGACTCCTGTATAAATTGAATTTTCCCTGAGTTTGCTAGTCCTTCAAAATGAAAATTTTTCATGGTGCTGAACCAGAATCTGTCATCAGTCAGTACTGTAAGTGCAGCTCAAAAGGAAGGATCCCAGTGAGTTCCCTACTTCCCCAGCACATTTTCAGTTCATAGCAGTTGATACAATAAGGAATGGTACTCAGCTAGAAAACTTGAGTGAAAAGAAACGGAATGTTTTCAGTAATCCATGAATTTGACTGTATTTCTTTCAGTTCCAAGTTCCTCTCTAAGAGGATGGGTTTTTGTTTGCTTTTATTTTCTGAGTTCCCCTTTATGTAAGTCTGACATCTAGCATATATCTGAAGATTTTTTTCCTCCTTTTATCCAGTTTGCTCAAAAAGAGGCTAGAATGACTAAAGTTTGTGTGACTCACTCTTGTGAACTGCATGATGTCTTCAATGAGCATTAAATTCAGTGTGCCCTGTTACAGCAATAAAATCTTCTTTGTGTAATGAGCAGTTTATGTGGCACTTCACCAGCAGCTGAGCAAAAGAAAAAATTGTCATTTAGAAGGATAGACTTCCTTCAGGCCTTTAGCTTACTATGGAATGCACAAAACATGGTAGAGCTTGGTTTGCCTGCCCTTTCCTGGCCAGCTAGCATTAAACAAATATTTTTCTGCACTAATGCAAATGGAAATCCCACTCTGAAACTCGCTGAGAATTCTGTTTTGGATTTACAAAAAAAGCCAAAAAACCAAACAACAAAACAAACAGTCCAACATTTTGTAATACTTATCTTGCAGTACTACAACTTCTGTAGATTTTGTGCATTTTTTTCTCCATGTTGGTTTTTAATTTAGAATTTATCAGATTACACACTTCATCTGTAATCTAATATGTAACTCTGAACTGTCGAGTGTATACAGGTCCTTTGTAATTTCATAAACTGCCCATTTAATATGTTTTGAAAGAATTTTAAGGTACACATAATAATCATTATTCTTACTCCTAAATTTAAAAAATATTTCAAAATAAACTGTTTCCTAATGCTTAAATGAAAGCTTGGTAGTAAAGTACTTTATCCAATGAACATATACACAGTTTTTAGTCGCCATAGCGTGAATTTATTAAGACACTTGTTAATTGACTGGAGATGGGATGAGAAGAACCTTTTTATTTAAAAAATATCATGACTAAGTAAAAGGATAATGAAAAATAATTTCAAAACCAATCCAGACTCAAAAATATGAATAAATAAATTATTGAAGGATCGTGTGATTGAAAACTGCCTCATGTTCATTGCCCAAAGAGATTTTTATCTTGTGATTTTCCATGGTATTCTTGTCATTACAGTAGGTTAGCTCTTTAACTTTGACCTTCCGTGTTCATTCACTTCAACTTCTACTACACACCTGGGATTGGTAGAGTACTCACATTAGATTTGTGTATAAGCTGCAAAAAATATTTCAGAGGGGAATTTGCTTGCAAGATCAGCATTCTTATTCCATACTGTACAGCTGCATTCAGTAGAAGAGTAAAGCAGAGATGTCAGGATATACTGCATCCTTCAGTTTTCATCAATTGATCTGTTAGTCTTTTTTAGTTGATCTTTTAATTAGTTGGTTAATTCAGATTCAAGATAAAGTATTTTAATGAATATGGGCATGCTGGAAATTAGTGCTTTGAGACAAATTGAAGTAAGAGAAATGTGTCCCTCTCAAAATAGGAAAAAAATCAGTTGGAACAAAGCTGATAAATCTTGTATGTATTTCTACTGTTGCATTGATAAACATGGAAGGGTTTAGAAATTGTATTATCTCTTCCCAGTTTGCCCTTCAATTAGTCTAAAAAAGCCCAGAAAAGAAACAAATAGACAAAGAGAAACTGTAGAGTAAAGGTATGTATAATTCAGTTTCAAGTCTCAGGTTTCACATTTACACTGCCAGATGAAATATATTTAACTGTTGACACTCAAGAAATAACTGAAGCATAACAAAGGCTTACCTCATAATACATTTCTATCCCTGTAAACATCCCTGTAAATATGTATAAAAGTTGTTTATTTCCTAGACATCCTATTATTGTCATCCTTATGTGATTTGACTGTACAGGTTATGTCAGAAATAAAGCTTAGTGTTACCATTTGAATCTCAAAAATGAAAAAAGAAACATGATCCTAAGGATCTTTCTGAAAATATATTCTAAAATACGTTACAAATAAACCTTGCACACTGGATCATAAACATGTATCGTAAGTGTTTTTTACAACAAATTGTGATTCATAAAAATAAGTTGTTCTATTCCATGGAATATCTAGAAATGTATGAAGATACTCTCAGTCAATCATCCAGAGAATAAGATGGAAAGAAATAGAGAAGGTATGAATATAAGGTTTGATTCAAAGCCCAAGGAGGAAGAAAGGTTTCTTCTCAACTTCTTCACTGGGTCTGTGTGCTGAGGGAGACACTATTACCTGTGACTAAGGAACAAAAATGTGACAAACAAATACCTTAGCTATACTACGGATGTTCTGAGATAAGTAATGCACTAGATTTTATTTGCATATTCTTTTAAAATGAAAGAGGCTTATTGATAGAAATTCTAGTTATTGCCCATTACTTTTTCTGTTGTCTTTCACAGTTGAAAAATTCTGAACTACAGAGCTGAATAACTGAGAGAATATGCAAAACACTATGTATTTGCTGTTTATTAAATTAAGAAAATAGGTCAATAAACTCTCAGTACTTTTTGCTGGAACTATAGAAATATAATATTTTAGGGAAATCTTAATAATATAGAGAGGCAGAATTTTTTTTTTTTTCAATAGCTAAATGTGATATTCTATGCCCAAATAAAATTAATGCAGTATAAGTAATCCAAACTATTTAAAGTTGGAATACCCACAATTAGAACTTCAGTTACTATGTGCTTTTTTCTATATACACTAGAATTCAGAATATGGCAAGTTTGATGGACACTCAAGTTCTAAGATTTTGCCTGGCATTATAGACATATCTGATAACAAAATTCATTCTTTTACTTTTATAGAGTATGTGTAATATTGATTTTTTTTATCTGACTAGAGTCAGTGGCAAAACACAACATGAAGTGCTCATCTGAAGTATCTCATTTCCAAAATACCATTAATTATGAAAAACTATTTTATAGTTCATTAAGTATTCAGACCTATCATAACAAATAAATTTCATATTAGAGAGATATTTATTATTTTATTCTTGAATTTCTCTAAATGTATTTTATTATGTGGTTATTGGTACATATTAATTTAATAATTCTATTGAAATCAGTACATGTTGTGACATCTCAAACTTCTTAAATTTTTACTACAACACAAATCCCCCACCTCTGATCTCTAGGGTGATTACTTCTTGGTTTGGGTTACATAAACTTCTGTGAAAAGATGTTAGACCTGATCCTCTGCTCCCTCAGCCTCAAATTCATGTCTTAGCACATGGGTGGGAAATATCTTCAACAGTTTTTACATCTCATTAAACAATGATAATTGCTTTAATTTGATTAGGTGGCAAAATGCATTTGTCATGAGGTATAATCATCTAATCAGATCTTTCAAACACAAGACATTTCATCATGCAACAGATTTTGACCCTATAATGATAGAAAACCCAGAAAACACTTAGAAAAATAAGTATAAGGACTGCAAAATGAAAGAAAGCCACAACAAGAGTGATCTGTCTTCAGTCTGACTCCTTGACCATTGTTTTAGAGGAGCAGCTGTGTTCTATGAGGACCTAACCTTGCTATAAATAAACAAAAATAATACAAAGCCTGAGAAATCTTAATTAAGTAAATTTTATTGATTTAAAGACCTGTAAAAAATCATATTATCAGATTAGAAAAAGATTGAAAGAACAAAATAAAATATGATCATTGCAATGAACTATGTGTAGAGAAGAACGTAGTTTCTCTACAGATGTGCTGCACTGTGTCCTGGTTCTTTGCTAATGAAGAATTATCATGTTTCATTATGTTTACCTACCTTCTTCAAGGTTTCTTTTATAGGGCAGGGCTTTGCAGACACCCATGTGTCCTGGCCAGGCCATCACTGTGGCTCTGGCCAGGGCCCAGGCCCACGAGTCCCTGATGCAGTGACACCACAGCAGGACTGGTCCCCACTGCCCTCCATGGACCCCACCCATGAGCACAGGGCAGCCATCCCATCCCATCCCATCCCATCCCATCCCGTCCCGTCCCGTCCCGTCCCGTCCCGTCCCGTCCCATCCCATCCCATCCCCATGGAGGTGCCCAGGCTGTGGTGTGGGGCTGTCCTCTGGAGCTCCTGGCTGTGGAGGTTGGTCAGAGCCTGGCCCCCTTTGTGCTGCTTTGCTGGGGTGTCCCTGCAGCTCCCGTGCTGGGCTGAGGCACTCACAGTCTCATGCAGGAGAGAGTTGTCAATGCTTCCAGCCACATTTATCCCCTTGAAAGGGTGATATAGAGCTCATGAATACACGTACAGCTGGTCACTGTCAGCTTCCACGCTCTTCACACCATGGCCTTTGCTGTAGTGTGGCCTTTTTTCCTTAAGTTCCACATGTGAAATAACTAAGCAAAGCACTTTTTCTCTTAAAAACTACAGTACTTTTCCCAATCATACTGAATGTGACAGCACATATCTAGAAAACAAGACCTACAGTGAACTCAGAAGACAGCCACCATTTATCTCTACTCACCTAAATACTTTCTGTGTTCATATTGATAGGCTGCAGAATTTACAGCAGTCTGACCCTGAAAAAAAACCCCTAAAAACAACAAACCAAAAATGTACATTCCCCGTTTCCTTCTTATATTTGTTTTGATCTAGGCATGTAAGTTTGGAATAAAATGACTTAGTAATTAAAGCAATCTTTCAAAAGCCCAAGGGCAGTAATAACAATTGATTAACATTCAGAGAATGATAAACTGTGTTGTAGTGTGTAATACTATATTTTAAAGTTAGATACCAACAGCAGATTGGTTTAAATATATCAGGATACGATGTCCCACTGACAGCATTGTTTCTATGTTGTAGTACATTAAAAAAGCCTAGTAGCTCTACCAGATCTGTGACTACAATGAGAAATATCAAATATAAACCAAGCTAATTTTATAAATTAGTTTACAGTATGAGGAAACAGAATTGAATTCTTCCATCTTTGTTACATGGATAAGCTTTATACTAATTCTCTATCATCCTGATGTGTGCGGTAAGAGAGATGTATCTGTATCTATGAGTCACTTTTAACCTAGTATTTCTTGTTTTAATTTTATCCATTAAAATTCAGAATAATTTCTTTTATTAATTTTACAGTTTTTTACAGATAATATTGGCAGAAAAAAAACCACCAATGACTAATCTGTTTCAGACCACTTCTAAAATCAACATCAATGTTCAAATGCATACAGGAAAATATAAAACTAGATTGGTTTCAGCTGCTTTTCATTAATGTGATCCACATTTTGGTTGTTTCATTAATTTTTGCTTACACCTTGAGTGCTGAAATTTGAAAACTGATATACAACAAACTATCACACAAGAATTTCTTCACATAATTGGGTTTGATCCTCTGAATATTAAGAGATAACTTCCTCCAGCAGAAGATTTCAGGATCATTAATATTTCTATTATTCCAGCCGCCACTACTTTAATGTTCCCGTTTGGACTGGGGCCACCTATTTCTTCCCTATGAATTCCACTATGTATAATTCATCTACATAGAGTTTGCATGTTAGAGAATACTTAGATGTTTTTTGAGAAAGATACATGTAAAAAGAATAAATTCAAATATAATAACAACACAAATGTAAGACTGAAACCTTTAAAGTGCATTCTCAGCTGATTCTTAAACCTGGAAATGCCCAAATGTTGCAAATTCCACATGTTTTTAATCTAAAAGTACTCTAGCTAACTGAAATTCTTGTTGCATGTGTTACAAGGTCTAGTCTTAGAAAGGCTAAAAGTCCCATGCTTATTAGCTATTTTTACTCTTAAGTACTGATGGCCACAAGTAAGAACATGCATGTCTGATGTTCTTGAGAGCCTGAATTGAGAGATCAAAACAAAACAGAGCAGCACTTAATGCTTCTTTCAAACATATACATAAAGATGAAATTGGTGCCACAGCTCTGCCTCAAACTTTGATTTCTTGTAAATATTCCCTTATCCATGTGTGTGATACAAAACACTTACTTGCACTTGAAGCATCCAAAAAAATTAAAATAAAGGATTTTACTAATGCTAAGGAATAACAATTATTTCTGATTTTATTTTATTTAACTCTTCTGAAATATAGCTCAAATACATGTTCAGATTCAGTTTTTCTTTCATTCACTATATCTCTTTAAGATAGCTGTCTTAATGATCTGAATATGGTCTGGGAGGTTTTTTGGTTTTTATTTTCCTTTAAGTGTACAATCTTGGGCTTTGATGATTGCACGTCATCAAAGTCTTGAGCTCTTTGGAGAACTATTAATTTCATTTTGGATTTCCTATGGTATTCTTCCTATACCTTAGTGTTTTGCAAACATCACTTGATTTATCTTTATGACTACTGTGAAGTAAGCTCCTACCTCCCAGCAAGAGGAAGTTGTAAGTGCTCAATGATTCTACAAATCAAGTCACACATTCTACAAAACCAGTTCAGCGTTTAAAAAATAGAAGGATCCACATTTAATGGCAAGTGGTGAAATTATTGCTAAGCATTGCAATGGAATTGTGTCATGAGTGCTAATACATCATCCTGTTCAGTGGATTATTTTACATCCATGAGATGATTTCATGGCCTTATTTACCATATATTAATATTTTCTCTTGGAATTTGCTACAAATTTGCTTTTGTCCATATAGAAAGAATCTTTTAGTCATGGGATTTAGGAACTGTAAAATTATGTTAATTTAAAGATGACAAAATTAAAAATAGACAAGCATCATAAATGCTATTATTTCCAAGAGTTTAATTATATGTCTTTTTAACTTTTTTTTTCATTTAACCCTAAATTTTTTAACTTTTGTGCTTATGTACGAATGCTGTTTAAATAACTATAAAATAATACTGCAAAATAAAAACCAAGACTTATCTCACAACAGAAATAGTCAATACAGAACATAGGGTAGAAGAAATTTTTATTTATTTATTTTATTTCCTTTATTTATTTTTAATTATTAATGAAGTTTGTTAAAACACAAAAAAAATTTATTATCAATGAGAATGTTTCAAAATTATACAGACAATGATAATGTAAGTATTATCATTTTAAGTAGTCATTAGTATTGTAAGCATTTTTGATCAATTCCCACAGCTGATTAAAAACCATCACTTTTTGCAAGCTAGTAATTGTTGACATAAGCCTCATCAATTTAGGCTGGTAATAAATACTTCATCTATTTACACCACCCATCAGTTTATACTTGTTTATTATTATTATTCAAAGTGAAAAACAGTCATCTCTGGTCCCCAAAGATGTGTTTCAAAGGACTGAACTAGTAGAGGCAGAGAGAAGAGCTAGATGGAAACCAAAGACACAGCAGACACCACAACAGCCCTGAGTGGTAGGTGCTGTTCAGAGAATGACAGGAACCACCCTACTCTTCTAATAATACTGATGCTGCAGTATTACATTGGCATTACATTTTCTAATACTGCTGCAAAATTACATTGGCATTACAAGTATTTAAAATCATGGCGCCAATATTGTAATAGTAATAGTCATTTTTTTTTATACTGTGTGAGGCACTGTGACACACATAGAGAAACTGAATGGCTGGGGTTGGAAAATACTTAAAAGATCATCTGGTTTCAACCCCACTGCCATGGGCAGGGAACCTCCCACGGGGACAGGTTCCTCAAAGACTATTCAGCCTGGCCTTGTACATTTCCAGGCATCCGCAATTTCTATAGGCAACCTGTTCCAGTGTATCACCATCCTCAGAGTAAAGATATTTTCCTCATATCTGAACTAAACCCCTTGTCCTATCACTACATGTCCCTTTGAAAAACCCCTCTCAAGATTTCTTGTAGTCCCCCTTTACATACTGAAAGGTTGCTTTTATATCTCCCTCAAGCTTTCTCTTCTGCAGGCTGAACAACCCCAAGTGTCTTAGCCTGACTTCACAGGAGAGGTGCTCTGATCATATTTCTGGCCCTTCTCTGGACACACTTCAACAGTTCCACATCCATCTTGGGTGTCCCTGAGCTGGACACAGTACTCCAAGTCAGCTGGCAGGAGAGTGGAGGGGAGGGGAGGAAGGCGAAGGCCCTCTGTCAGTTTGGTGCCCATGTTTCTTTTGATGCAGCTCCAGAGACGGTGGCTTTCTGGGCTGTAAGCATACATTACCAGGTCATATATAGGTTCTCATCCAAAACCCCCTAGTCTTTCTCCAGAGGGCAGCTTTCAATCTATTCTCCACCCAGCCTGTATTTTTGCTTGGGATTGCCCTGCCCCAGGCACATGTCTTTACATTTGGCCTTGTTAGAATTGATGAGATTTACACAGGCCCAGCTGTCAAGCCTGTCAAGGTCCCTCTGGATAGCATCCCTTCCTTCCAGTGTGTCGAGTTGACCACACAGCTTGGTGTTGTCAGCAAACTTGCTAATGGCGAACTCAATCCCATCATCCAGGGAACTGACAAAGATGTTAGAGAGCTGCAGGCCCAGTACTGATCCCTGAGGAATACCACTTGTCACATCTCTTTCTCTCCAATTTAAGGACAGGGATATCATGCAGAGCAATTTCAAATACTTCACAAAATCCAGGTAGATGATATCAGTTGCTCTTCCCTTATGTACCAGTATTTTAACCCTGGCCACAATTTCATGAAGTGTGATTTACCCTTAGTGAATCCTTGTTGACTGTCACCAGTCCTAAGTTTTCATGTGCATTACCACAGTTTCCAGGAGGATCTGCTCCATGATCTTTCTGGGTACAGAGGCGAGACTGATTGGCCTATATTTCCCAGGGTCTTCTTTCTTCTTTTTGTAAACCTGGGGGTTATTTTTTGCCTTTCCAGTCAGTGAAAAATTCACTGGACTGCCACAACTACTTAGATATCATGAATAGCTTAGCCACCACTGGGGTAGGTGGTGTGGACTCTCCAGCTGGAGCTGCAGCCTTTGCTCTCAGATGAGTGCCTGCCGTTCTGTCTGGAGGACCATGTCAGACACGTGCCCTTGGCCTGTGGAGATGGTCACAGGGATCTGGTTGCTGCATTATGTGTGTTTCACGTATCATGTATGCTAAGGTTTTCTATTTATAAGGTGTAACAAATACAGTTTCAGGTGGTACAAATAAATTGATGGCCCGTTATTGTTAAAAGTAAGGGCAAGGCATATGAGAAAGCCTTCCCCTTTCATATATGCAGAAGAATGAGCTGTAAATTGAAAAGGCACTATTTATTTTTCACTATTATTCATGGTTTACGTGTATCAAAACCTGTGTCAGGTCCATGCCAAGTTAATGTTCACTGGGATATTTCAGAAATCTCTGACCTAGCACTGCCACTCTAAAGTCAGTGAAGCTTTCACTACCAGCTGAAGCAGATCTAGGGCAATGGTGAGTGCTTTACAAGTTCCTGCATGAGAAGATGCCCAGGAAACCTGCCTGAAGGGTTTACAACCTACTGTTACAAATGATGAAACACCTGGGACTGAGCAGTAGGATGAATTTGATGATGGTCAAGAACGAGAAATAGAAAGAGGGAAGACATAATTTAGTACCTCAGCAAATGGTTTCCTGAACTATAAATTATTATTGTTATTATTAATTCTGCTTAGAAATTAAAGACATAGACTGAATAGTGAAACATAGTGTTTTTGTTAACACATCTCTTAAAAGGGCAAGGGGACCTTGTATTGGCATTTCAACTCAAAGACTTAGAATGGTTAAAAACACACTTCCTTAAGAAATTGGGGGCACTCTCTGAAAAGATAAGACACAGCTTTATAAAACAGAATATTTAGATCTGAATAGAAAGTACAAAATAAATGTCTTGATTAGGAACTCTGGTGAATACTGTCAGTGTTAATTGTATACAGGTAAAAATTATGTAGTGTTTAGACTGTGTTTTTATAGACTGCTATAAAATCAAAAAATAAAATTCTTATGGTTGAAACTCTTGTTAACAATTATAATGCAATGTCTAGGTCATTAATGAGTTGAATCATTAATGGATACTGGCAAAACAAAACCTAGCTTAGAACCTTGGCCTAAATTCAGACAACAGAATACCCTCAGGCTTCTCCATGAAATATGTCATGATTAAAGAAAAAATGGTTCAGACATTGATTGCTTTGGTTAAAATTATTGAATGGAGCAGGTTCATTACTAATGGATCACTAGAATATGCATTTACAGATGGATTTTTCTACTGGGTTCAATCTCTCTCTTCCCTAGGGTAACAAATGCAGCAGCATGTATGTGTAAAACAAGAATCCATCTCTTGCATGAACAGATAACAGTGCAGTAAAGTGCACAGTGTTTGTGAACAGCTGCTGAAAATCATTAATCATCCTTGAGTGCTTCATTATTAGAAAGTTCTACATTTCTTACCATCTTTTCTTTCTTCAGTTAATCACAAGTTCCTGTTTGCTCACTTTATCAGCTAGTATAAACTAAGTATTTCCTAACCAGTATTTCTCCTTCCATGCCTTTATCCCCCTCTGCTTCATTTCACTATTTTTATTGTAATCACTATACTTTTCTATCATTAAGGCTTAGTTTATTACTATTTATAGTACTAATTTCCTAAAAAGGATTTGGCAATTAATCTTCATATGAATGATTATATATATATATATAAAACCTTCATTAAAACTTATACTAGGGACAAAGAAAGGAATTATCTGAAGAATAGCAAACAGCAAAGTTTCATGAAGCTGAATAAAGGAATGTGTCTTAAAGGATTGATTTCTGAGAAAAGCTCTGGACTTGGATTCACATTCTATGAATTTCCAGAAATTATGTTTGTCAATTTAAATCACTGGCAGAAGTAAGTAAACCTAGTATTTACCTTAGAAATACACCCAAGTCTCCTATGTAGCAAATGGATCTTCATAACTTTTTATTCTGTCATACAGTGATAGAAAATTAAACATTTCATCTAAATGTAACCTATAGTTGATTTTCAGTCTTTTGGTTTACAAAAAATATTTAAATTATACAAAAATACACTGAAAACACTCTTGTTATTGAAATCAATATTTCAATAATGAAGAATATAATTTTCATTGATCAAAACCACTAAATTACTAGTGTATTTTTCCAACTTAATACAATTTAGCATTTTAAATAGCTGTTTACTCCAATAATTATATTATCTTGTTTTGGGGGGGTTTCCTGCAATGGTTTTCAGTATATCAATCATAATTTGTAAAGTTTACAGTTTTTAATTGTAGTGTTAAATTACACCTCAGAAATTAGTGCACAATGATCCAAATTTATAGAAAAATATTTAGGTTATTCTACATAAAAGGAGACATCAAACCTTAGCAATCTGTTTTGAGACACATAATTCCCTATTCTACCTTTTAACTTGCCTTCCAAAAAGCCTCACTCCATAATGTTACAGCACAGGCTTGTTGGACCCTTTCAGCAGCCTATGGAGTTTTAACATGGGCTTATGCTAGAAACTTCTGTATTCTGAACAGCACATCCAAATAGGAGCATGATAGTAAAGAGGACAGAATTAGTAAATGCTTACATTATTTTAGTAAAAAACCCCAAACAATTATTTTTAAAATGTGAAAAGCTGAGGATGTTTTCATGCATCCATAACTCAGGAAAGATAACAATAATGTTTTAAAAGATTAGCCCATTCAGAAGCAACCATAGCACAGACTCTTCAACACAAAAGCTGTGGTTTAATAACTTTTGGTACTTCAATAGTGTTGGAAGTGTGCATAAGTTTGGTAGAAGTCTTAAATTTTCAACAAATATAATCAATAATTTTATGGAAATTTTTACTAATAGGGTCAACAGCATGTATGATGCCCATAATACAGAAATTAATCCCAGATCATACTTTTACTGTGCTTTCTAATTGATGAGGAGTTTTGAAATCTACAAAGATATTTTGTAGAAATCCTAAATTAAATGTCAACATTTGAATATATTTGTCTGTAATTTTAAAACTGTCTTGAGAAATAACAGATTTTTCTATAATTGCAAAAAATACTACCTGTAAATGGAATAACAAAATAGGTCTTTGATAAAAGTAAAGAAAAAAATGTGCAAAAATTCAGGTGTTAACAGCTAGTAGGAAGAAAGGTGCAAAGATGTTGCAATTCTAGAATTTGAATTAGAAAGAGCACTAAGTTTAGATGCATATAGCCTTGCTTATTTTTTCCAAGACTTTTCAACATGTAAGTTTTCATCCTATAACCTTTTTAATGAGGTATTCCAGATTCATATAGAGAGGGATAGAGCAGAAAGAGGAAGAGAATTAACTGTAATTGTCCTTATTCATAAAAAAGAAATAAAATAAAAGGAATAAAAAGAATTTAAATAGATGCTTTTTTTTTCTAAAAACTATTTTATTTCTTCATTAAATATACATGTGAAGATCTTTCCAGTTTTGAACACAGTCTGAAAAGAATTATTGTAGCCCTGAAAAAATTGTGGAAGATCAGTTTATTAGATTGGTGAAGAGTTTAGAAGTACATGAAATAACATATGCCCTGAAGAAATTTTTTTATATTGTCTTTGATAGATAAAAAAGACCTGATTTGTATTTCAATGAGTAAGATTTGTCTTTTAATCGATGAATAGAACTGCTATACACATTCCCTGAGGCAGTAATTGCCACAGAGAAGCACTTTCCAGCCAAGGAAAGAATTTTAGCAAGGGTGTATCATGTTGACATTAAGAACACTTGTATTAGATTTTATCAGTAAGTTTGTCATATAACACAGTTATGATACAGTTCCATTTTCTCAGATTAAACCAGCACATGCTTTAATTCATAGGAATAACAAAAGACTCAGTAATCTACAATTACGGACAAATCTATTCTTGGTGTTTGAAAGGCACATCAGTCCACAAACATTTGCACCTCTCCAGAGCCTTCTTCACTGAGGCAATGTTCTCCAGGCAAGAACTACCGTCAGTCAGAGTATTCTGAACAATTTTTGTATGGCTATTTTCCAAAAAGTTTAGCTACTGTGTTTGAATACAGTCATGATAAATTTTGCAAAGCATGCAAAATCAGTAAAATAGTAATCTACTAGTTTTACTCAAGGCCAATCCTTTATCCTATACATGAATTCATGCCACTTTCTCCAACTGAAAAGTTGATTTTCCCTTCTGGTAAAAAAATTACTGTCCACTTTCCAAAACCATTAGCTTTGTTGTTCGTATGCTAGAAACTATCAGTATTGGCTAGATCATTGAAACACAGTAAAAATAGTCAGTTGGCTTTTAAGGAAAATTTGGTATTATAGCAGATAATATTCCCCCTCCTTTCTTCCACCACAGAAGCAAATTAGTTGAGTGTCTTTTGTTACTTGAGTCTCCACCTAGGTAAATTGCCCTTGACTGAATATCACAGTTAATAAAAGATGGTCATCTCATGACCTCTATTACAGCAAAGCAATTTATCAAAGTCTTGTTTTATGTTGATATGCTTTTCTTTTCAACCTTTACATACATAGTGTATTAAGATCCTACAGAGAAATCTAAGCTTAGTGTTTCAACATGTAATTTCCATGAACTTCTCTCTTCAAATGTAGACCTAGTTACACTTATATTTAACTTTGGAATCATTGAGGTCATTTATGATGGTTTTAATTGTTTTGCACTTTATCGTCCTAATGGTACTACCAAAAGCTTAATGATATGAACAGCAGAACTATAGATTCCCCTCAAGTCTAATAAAAATGTTTATTTAGTGTATTTAAAGGGGTTTTCAGGACTTGAACTGTATAATTTTCTTTACTTTAGTGCAGATTACCTAGTGTGTCATGCACAAAAAGCAAATGCAGTTGATTTTTTATAACCTGTTAAAAAAGCTGATTTTACTGCATTGATAGCATAATCCTCTAGGGAAGTGAATCATGCTAAAGAGTCTTTCTTTTGTTAGGATTTGCTGTATGGTTTTCTTTCTTTTATGCCTTCAAAACTAATAATATTTTAAATGCAGTGGAAAATCTTCAGAAATATTGCGGTTTCATAGAAGGATTAATTTTAGCAAGAACTTCCACTGACTATATCCTTGGAAATTTTTCAGCCTATTTTCAATCCCAAAATCAGGGTGGAGAAAAAATGAATAGCACAAATATTTAAATGAAGGCAGAACTGAAGGACAGAAGAGTGCACTTAAAAAAGAGGGTGAAGACATAAGGTGTAAGAAATTAAGACAGCATGATAGGAAAGGAGGTAATTAGGAGTCTGCAATACAGAGATAGGCAGAAGGTGGTAGGGCAAAAGCTAACATAATATGCCAGGTGAAGAATGTTATTATATATACAAGAAAGATGGAACAAAAGGATGAAAAAGGATGAAACTGCACTGGCATCGGCTGATTCAGATGAATTTGCCAGCACTCAAAAGGCAAAAAAACAGATTTTAACTAGATAAAAAGTAAAATACAGATCTAAGAAGTTATTTTGGTTCATTTTATTTTATGTTATTCCAATTTTTTCTATTTTGTAGACTGAGAAAGATCAGATTAGGTGAACTAGAAGTGTACTTTTTTTTCTATGATGTACACTTTTTACTTCATGATGCTCAGACTTCACTTCTTCTTCTTTTTAAAGGGATTATATTTTATGTGCTATTTAATTCATAAACCTGCATATTTATGATCAATGATGAGACATAACTAATATATTCTAGCAATCTTCTTTTTCTGGTAGTAGTGTTAACTAGGAGCACTAGGAGAGTTTAGTTTTATTCAGTACTCTATGCAACTCTCCCAAGTCATTTTGATAGATGTAGCTGCAAGGTGTAAGTGGGTCTGAAATTATTTAGACCCAATTACCTGTGCATTGGGAGCCACTTATTTTAAATTAGGTGATTCTGTTTCATCCCATCCCCAATATAGTGCAAGAATATTACACTAGGAAGATCAAAGACTGTTATGAGGCTAGATATGAAATAGCCCAAATAATAAGCAAAGCATGAAGTTTCCATGTTCTGTCCTTCATACTTGACTGAAATAAAATTGAGCCTCTCATTTGGTAGTAGAAATGGATTCTCAATTACCGAAGAAAGGACAACACTAAGGGGATTAAAATCTTTTGAAAGCATTAAACAAAATTAAATACCCAAGTACATAAAGCAGAATCAATAGATTTTTATGAGGTTAAAAAATTAACTATATACATACCAGTATCAGAAGTATAAGGAATGCTTGGACTGCATGGCTTTAACAGACACTCTACAAGCAGCTTCTGACTGACAGTCTGCTCCAGAAATTTGATGTAAATTGTAACGTGCCTGTGAATTATACCCAGAAACTGATATGAGACAACAGGACAGAGACAAACACGAAGTGCTTTGTCCAAGATCATGCAGCAGGTGATTGCAGCCAAAGCAAAGGCTTATTGCTCTGACAAAACAGAAGCACAATAAAAAATATTATAGTGTGTTTGACTTAAACACTCAGTTAATATAATCACTTTGTAACATTACAATAACATTGTAACCAGTAACTATTGTTTAACACTAATAACCTTTTGTAACAGTTGAGCATAAATATATAAAGTAAATATATAAATATATATAAAATGTCCATCGTCCCAAAGGAGAAAAGGGAAACCTGTGGTTGTATGTGGGAAACCAGGACATCCCTCTTGCTGCCTTGGATGGGCTGAGACCCTGGCAGGGGGCTCGGAGAGCTTGGAATGGAGCCAAAGACCCCTCTGCCTTCAATCTCGAGCCATGGAAACAGTTACCAACTTTATATGAGGAATTACAAACCAGGGAAAGTAGAATAAAATGAGTAGCTTATTACTGAGTAGAAAAATAGAATGTAAAGATTCATATGAGAAGTGTACAGGGGGGTCAAAAATCTGGGCGTGTACTGCCCTCCTTCCTTCTTCATCACCTCAGTTTTCTTGGTGATGTTGGCACTTGGGGATTAGTTTAAAGTAGAAGTTCACTGTCTAACATAGGTGATAAGTATTAGGAATTAACTATAAATAATGTCTACGGAGTTTATAGTATAAAAAGACAACACAGCCCCGGGGGGCGGGCAGTGTGCCTTGGACTGACCTGCTGAACGCATCGCGGCTGGGCAGGGAGAACATGTTATAGATAAGAAATAATAAACAACCTTGAGAACGAAGGCCAGGCAGCTCTGACTCTTTCTTCGACCATCCAGCTGTAAAAAGGACTCTCGAGAAATTCCCAGACAAAGAGAAATCCAAGAGTTGTGTAAAAAGGATACAGGAAAATGCCATAATGTATATAAGATTGAGCAGGTGAGTAGTTCAATGATTCAACCAGAATAATCCTGAAGAATAAGGAAGACAGACATCTGGAAAAAACAAGACAAGTCCTGATTACAAAAACAAAATTAAGAACAAAGGCCAAGAACAAATAAGATCACTACTTTTTTTTGTTTGTTTGTTTATAAAAAGGACCAAGAAACATAGGAGAAGATGACATCATAATTTGTGGAAAGTAAAATTACTATATAGATATAGTTTGGAGAAACCCACATCATCTTAGATGGAGTAGATGCTTATTATTACATGACCAAATAATGAGAAATGCATTTTTTTTATATTTTCTTGACTTCAAGCTACTAATGCTGAATTTGTTTCAGGCTTGGTGTGATTTTGTATTTTAATTGCCTTATAAGCTGGAAATTTAAAAAGACAACAAACAAACAAAGTGGTCTGACTTTGCCATTATTGTACTTTTATTTTAGCTTCTGAGTATCTGAACTGAAGGCCAAAAAAAAAAAGATTGAAGATGTCTAGAATCAATTTTAAGTAGTTGTGCTGTAGAAAAAAATAAAAACTGACTACATGTCCTGTTTCCCAATCAAATGTCAGAACTCATTTTTAGAAGTCACTTTTAACTATGTCATGATTTGAATGATTTTCTTGCTTCTTCAACTTCTGTTTTTTCCTATACAAAATGATAAAATTACTACAAGAGAATCAACATGGGGGGAAAATTGAAACTTGAAATCAATTTAAAAGTATTTTATTTATAAGATGTTTGCTCATTAAATTAATCTATAATGTCCAATAATTTAGAATATTTGTATATTCCTTGGTCCTGGGACTCTCGGGGTTTGGTTTGGTAAGGACCTTAAAGATCATCAAATTCTAATCCCCCTGCCATTGAAAAAGCCACTGATCATGTTGCTCAAAGCCCTATCCAGCCTGGCCTTGAACACTTCCAGGGATGGGGCTTCCACAACTTCTCTGGGTGACCTGTTCTTGTGTCTCACCAGTTTCACCAGTAAAGACTTTATTCCCAATGTCTAATCTAAACCTACCTTCTGTTGGTTTAAAGCCATTCCCCCTTTGTCTTATCACTATATGTCCTTGAGAAAAGTCCCTCTCCAGCCTTCTTGTAGGTCTTGAGGTACTGGAAGACTGACATGAGATCTCCCTCAAGCTTCTCTTCTGGAGGCTGAGCAGTCCCAGCCAGCTCAGTCTGTTTCATCAAAGAGGTGCTCCAGCCCTCTGATCATATTTGTAGTCCTCCTCTGGACTGGTGTCCCTCCTGTGCTGAGGACCTCCTCACATTCTGGTGTCCCACCTGTGCTGAGGACCTCAGAGCTGAACACAGCACTTCAGCTGGGGTCTTACAAGAGTGGAGTAGAGGGGCAGAATCACCTCTCTCTGTTCAGTCTTCTGTTAATGCAGCCCAGGACATGGTTGGTTTTCTGGGTTGCAAGTGCACGTTGTCAGATCATGTAGAGCTGCCAACACCCACCAACACCCTGAAGTCCTTCTCTCAGGGCTACTCTCAGTCCATTCTCCTTTGAGACTCTATCTGTAATTTCCCTGACTCCCATGCAGGACTCTGCATTTGGACTCTTTGAAGTTCATGAGGCCACCTACAGGCCACCTCTCAGGTCCCATCAAGGTCCCTGTGGATGACATCCGTTCCCTCCAGCATGTCAGATGCACCACACAGGTTGGTGTTGGCAAACCTGCCAAGGATGCACTCAGTGCCACTGTCCAAGTCACCAGCAAAGATATTAAAAACACACTGATCCCAACACTAACCCCTAAAGAATGGTATGTGTAATTTTATCCTATTTTATTCTCTTCACTCCACTTTTGATCTCAAGTTCAACCAAAAAAGTTTTGAAAACTTGAACACATCCATATTAACTCATGCAATGAATCAAAGTAGCTTTTCCCCATTCCTAACACTGTGACTTTACATAGCTGTATGGGAAGAGAGAAGACAAAGAATTAAAATAACCCAAACCACAAAGAATCTGTAGGAAATCTCTTTAACAGTCATGTGGATCTTGTAACACTGATTCCTCAGAAATAACTTCTGAAAAGATATCATTGTTGTCAACTACCTAACATTTTTAATCACAGATACTCACATTTTAGAATATTCTACTCTCCATTTGGGTTTTTCAGAATCGTCAGACAAAGTTTCACAGGAATTAATGCAGAGATGTCTTAGATTTTGGTTAGTCCATGAATTTCAGGAAAAAATTAAATATGATACGTCTGTCCAAAAGATATGAATTTTATGTGTGTTAGAAAGATAAAAAAGCTAATGGTACAATCATAATTTCTAACATTTGTCGTAATTATTTAGACAAAGCTATAGTGTAGTGGATCAGGAACTTTGCAGGATATGACAAGTTACGTAATTATGTTACATAAGTTACTTGATTATGATTTAGGAGACTGGAACTGCAATCTTAATACATCATAGAAGAATAATTTCAAATGGTATACATACAATTTAATGCATAAAGTTTATACCCTTGGGTAGAAATATTCCTCAAAAATATAAAAAATGTTAATAAAAATGAGTAACATTATCTAACAAAAGGAAGGGGTTCATGATGTTAAAAAACCCAACTGCAATTCTTAATGGAGTCTTCAGTGATGAAATCAATTTTACGTTACAATATAGATCTCAGAAATTGCTATTTAAGGTTGGTTCCCTTAACATGTGCTATATAAGCATAAAAATAATTATACTACTGATAAAAGATTATGGAGATGACCTAGATACTGAAGAATTAATTTTTTTTCCTGTGTCAAAGGATTAACATTAAAGCATTTCAACACAAAATCAGCAAGCTACAACTGTGTTTTAGCAGGAGATATTCTACAACAGTAACTTTAAATGGAAAGAGACAACCACCTTTGTCACACAGGTGGAAGTTTCTGTCTTAAATTATACATTATTTTACTCACTAAACAGAAATGTAGTATCTAAACACAATTTCAAAACTATTATCCATTGCTAATATTTAATATTTTGGGAAAAGAGTTTAATAGAAGAATTACAAGTTTTGGAAATTATGATTTAGCCGAATTGCTTCCTTTTCAATACACTGTCACAAGTCCAGGAGCATAAATTCTTTCTTTCAGGATTTTTGTACTGTGATATCTAGTGGGTTTTGTGCTATGTATGCTACGCATCTTTTGTATATCTATATAGATATGTATATATACACAACTATACTGAAACCACTAAAATACTTGTTTTCCTTCATTTCACACACATAGAAAGAAGATGTTTCATTTCAGAGAGAAGCATTTGAAATACAGAACCACCATTCTCAGTGAGTTATGTCAAACAAATTTCTCTCTGCTTAAGGAGCCTCTAGGGCAAACGGAATGTCAGAAAGCCTCAAGAATGGAACAGAATGCAGAATAAGAAACATAAGAAAAATGTGTGGATTCATAATCACATTACATGCAATTCTGGTCACCAAAAGAAGGACATGGTTCAACAAAAAAAGCTAGAAATGATGAAAAGTGGATACTGAAAGAGAATTTTGATAAAAAACAGGGAGCATTCTCCTGAATAATAAAAGGAAAGGGCTGAATGAGGACACATACATAATTATGGAATCTGACACAATTTTATTTCTTGGAAAATTAGAAGGGTGGGCCGTAAATTAAATTTTCAGTAGCAGTCTAAAAGAAACAACAGATATGCAGTTCTTACTAAACTGCAGTATTGCAGTATTAATTGCCATTGGATGTCACAGACCTAAAGTATCAGTGGCTTCACTTGAATTAGACACTTATTCAAAAACAAGTCCATCAAGGGCTATTCAAACAGAAAGCAATAATCTCTGTTGAAGAAGTTATTAAGACAAAGACTGTGAGAACCTGGAAAGGTACTATGTGGGGCATATATCTGCCTTGTACTTCTGCCTTTGTCCTTCAGTAAAAATATTCTCCAGAGAGTAAAACTTGTCTACCAGTTGTAGAAGCTGAAGTTGTAGAAGCTGAATAAGCTCTTTTTCCATTTCATCTGATCTGTAAGAACATGTCTCATTTTAGAAAGGTTCTAAAATAAGATTACATTATTTTACAGAGATGACATTTGTTTCAGTATGTGACATAGGCCAGTTTTCAGTTTATGAATGTATATTAAATAAACTTCATATGAAAATACTGGAAACAGCAATGAGATAAGAAAATGGACAGCAACAGCAAGTTTCGTCTGTTAAAATTTTGTCATTAAAAATTTGAATCTTGACAGTTATGCAAATATTGCTAACGTACACTGTTCTCTTTAGGCTTTGCATTTTAGTTTTATCAAAAATTTACATGTCAGAAAAAGAATCTTTTCATACTGAAAATAATAAATAAATAAAACCAGCAACAATTTGTTTTAACAATGGAGATTTCAAATTAATACAATACACATTTTCCATTAAAAACCCCAGATTCTATCACCTGTCACAGAAAGTAAATTGTTCTATACCTTAATGAAAAGGGAATACATACTGAAGAGCTAACCTTATTTTACTCTTGTGTATGCTCTGCTTTGCATCTTCAATCCTTTTCCTAGTGGTACTGAATTTTATGGAACACTGGAGAGAGAGAGAGAGAGAGGCATATTTGTCAGAAAAATCAATGCCAGTTTTCTTACACAACAAATTGCTGTTGAGAAATGCCACTAAATATGTTTTACTGCTTGCTCCTGAAGTGGGATCTCTGAAAAAAAGGGCATTTCTACATCTTATTCTTTTTAATATTCTGACTTATAGGAAGAAGCATACATGACTGGGCAAAAGTTGCAGAGCTGCAGTCTTGGTGCATTGACTACAATGAAGTTGCTTCCTACAATAAAATTAATAGCGACAGGACAAAGAGAAACACCCAGTTCTCTCTTGAGGTCTTTTAAAAAAATAACAGTCTTGTTCCCAGAAAGAACACAGTGATTATTCAAAAGTGTAGTTAGATTTTTGTAGGATTACCAGAGGAATAAGCCCTGATATGTTTTGAGTATACTTGAATCCTGCTAAATTCTACCATTTTTTTTCTTTATTGTCACCACTCTCTTCTGCCTCTTTCGCGCCGCTCTCTCCTCTGCTTACAGAAGTGCACACTTGAAGGCCCCAGATCAGACCAAGTTTCCTCTTCTCTTACTAGAACCTGTCTGGATTTGCCAACACTGTTGTAAGCAAGGACATGAATATATTACAAAAGGTCAACGGGCACCAGAAAAAGTTCTGTGATTAAACTTTTTCTTCCTGATGGTGATCAACCCTAGAACGGGCTACTCAAAAAAATTCTGTGAGTTTCAGGTTCTCAATTTCTGGAGGTGTTTAGAACCCACCTAGACAAGACCCTGAGCACCTGCTTCAGGTAAAACCAATATGAGGAGGATGTTAGATAGGTGACCCCAGATCCCTTAAAACAAATTAGCCTATTATCATATCAATAAAATAAAACATAATATTCCTCTTAATTTTGGGCTATCTGTTTATCTTATTTCAATCTTTTCTCTAAATCTTTTCTTTGTAAATACATTCAGTAAAAACTGAGTTTATCACAACTGCATATAAAATTTTGTGCTTCTCCAATTATCAGGTTTTACTAATTTGAAATTACTATTTTTTTCTCAATGTAT
Organism: Peucedramus taeniatus; assembly: GCA_013400575.1. Classification (NCBI taxonomy): domain Eukaryota; kingdom Metazoa; phylum Chordata; class Aves; order Passeriformes; family Fringillidae; genus Peucedramus; species Peucedramus taeniatus. The sequence continues at coordinate 6,252 of WBNO01007141.1, read as the reverse complement.
ACACAACACAGAGTCATATACATGATAATTTCTCAGTCTGGTACATTTCTAGATGATATCCTTCCAAAAAAAATATGTATCCTCGCTGAGCTTATCTTTCTTCCTCACTTTCAAAAGTCCTTTGAAAACCCAACTAAATTCTTGAGAGACTCCCAGCAGGCTTGGCTAGCATAAGAAATAATTCAGGAACAAAGTAGAGGCAAATTGTTTAAGGCAATTAGAAAAAGAGAAAAGAAGAAGTGGTACAGTTAGGCCCTCAGAATAATATTGTTGTTGTGGTCTTTTTTCCCCCCATCTTTTCAATTATTTTAATAAATTGGATGTTTGAAACTTGTAGAATCCTTGTTTGTCCTATTCACAAGATTTAACTTCAGATTAGCCTTGGCTTTATTAGCCCCATCCCTACAGGACAGGACAGCATCTTTATACTTCTCCTGAGTCACTTGCCCCTGCTTTCGACTCTTGAATCTTATTTCATACACTGAGTTCAGTCAGGAGCTTCTTGCTCATTAACACAGGTCTCCTGCTGCCTTTGTTTGAATTCAAGACATTTTCTTCAGATGCCTGTGAAATTTTATTCGTAACAAAAACTTTAGGAAAAAAAAGAAGTAAACTCTTACAGAAAAAGACAAAGAAAAAATTCCAACACTGACAAGCAACTGGAAAGTGCTACAAAGCACTGTCAGATTCAGCTAGCTGTCCACACAGTCAATAATTGTATCTTAGAAAACAACTTGCCATTAATTTTCAGGAGACTGGAGAAAAAAACACAGTTATTATTAAAAAAACAGACAAAAAACAATCACTAGTATAAGCTCACTAAGTAATTCTTTTGATTACTTTTGTTCTACTGATGTTAAGCCCTGTTTCTTTAATATTTCTTGATCTTTTATGATGTGGAAGCATGAACTTGTATATAAAAAGCTTGTCATTGTTCTCAATTTTTTCATCAATGTTATATTCTTTTCCCAGTTGTTGATTCCAGACTTGCTTATTTTCAGCATTTTTATTATCTACTATGAATTGCCAGTGTAAACCTACTGCTATATCTGAAATATGTTCTGCTTCTCTTTGGCATGAAAGCAGAAGAGCACTTAATGAAATTTATGTTAACAAGGCTTAGATTCAGGTGCAAAATGTTTAATACAAATGTATCTGAGGTGAATTCCATTATTAAAGTAAACATGTTTCTTCACACTAATTATTCTTTTTTTTTACAATCTCTGAGTTAGGGACACAATCAGACTACACGAGGTCAATATTACTGCAGTAAACAGACAGTAGTAATTCAGACTATTAGTCACTTGACTATAATAGAACTGCTTGTCCTTGTTTGGTTACACATCCCACTGGATAAAACACATTGAGTTACTATTCCCTCATGAGACACCTGAATTTGGCATGCAGGTAGCAAATGCATAAAATTATTTTAAATTCCCAATCATAACACTAAAAAAGCTAGCATTGCTACGTAGTAAACGGTTGAAATTTGGGGTAAAATTATGCAACTTTCATAGAAATGTGACATTCAAAAATAAAAATCAAAATGACTGGAAACTGAAACCAAATTCGCCATACTTAATTTACTACTGCAGGTAGGAAACACATAAAGAAAAGTACTTTGGTTTACTTCTCCTCTTGCATAAAACAATGGTAAAATTTGCCTGCTGTTGTAGTGAAAAATCTTTTACTTCAATGAATTGAACACGTTGATAGAATTCTCCCTGAGACCATTCTTTTTTAGCTGAATATTTTCACCTCTTCCTGCCTTTCCCTTTATGAAAGATACTTCAGATCCTTAATCATATTTGTGACCTGTCCTGGACTTGCTCCAGTATATACATCTTTCTTGTATTAGGGAATCCAGAACTAGACACTGTATTCCAGCTGTGCAGAGGAAAGCAGAGGGAAAGATACAGAAGTACCCTTGCATTAAAAATTATAAAGATGAGAAACTTCAGAATGCTGATTTATCAATATGTTGTCTTTCATGAGTTGCCCTCTTTAAAAGTTCTCAGCCTTTTCATTCCCAGTGACTTCTACTTACACCTCTAGCTTCAGTGCCCCCTGTGTATAACATCTTTTTGGAAGTTTGCTCTATCAATAAAATTAAGGCACTCATTCAGTTTAAAAATAACGCTGCATTGAGAGTGGGAAGAGATAGTATTTGTATATTATAGAATATTACAGTGTGGCTTTGCAAGTAGTTGTGCAGACAGTGGCCAAAAGGAGGCAAATCTCAGTGCCAGGCTAGGAATGTTTTCAGAGACTGACAACAGCTTCATCACAGAAGAAAACTGCATTCTGGAGTACTGCTCTAAGAAATTATTCTTCTGCAGGAAGACTCTGCCTCGATACATAACATACATGCACATCCCTGTTTTCCATATTTTCTGTCAGTTACTTGCCTACACAGACTGTGCTGTTTGTATTTAATTATATTTTCAAATCTAGCAACCATTTCCTTAACAGAACCTATGACTAAGAAAAAATTAGTCTTCAGTTTCCCTGTTATTATGACTGGCGGTACAGACCTTTTGACATAAGTTACATTTAACAGGAATGTTTAATGAGCCTGCTGGTTTAGTCTCCAAGGAGTGCTCAGTCAAAAGACTCAAAAGTCAGTGAGTCTAAACTGGGAGCCATGGGAACTGGTTTGGCCAGAGAAGACTCTCTTGACTTAAGTTAGCAAGCAAAAAATTTATAGGAGGGCAAGAGGCTGAATCCATCACTTGAGCTAACTGGAAAAGCATATTGTAGGAGAAGGCAGAAGAATCCTGAAAAGATTAGGGAGAAACAGGATTCCTATAGAAGAACCTCTCACAGGAAAGAAGAGAGGCCCAAGGTAGCATTTCTTAAGATCAGTAAAGCAAAGTTAGGATTCAGTTATGGCTATTTAGATTGCAGTATTTTCTCATGCTTTATAGTTACTGAAACAGGAGCTTACTTATTTGCTTATGTGGGGCAGAAAAGACAAAAAATATATTTTTCATCAGGTCTTACATGAATCCTGTTTTGAAAATAAAATACATCAGGCTTTAAATAAATTAAAAAACAAAAAACAAACAAAGAAAAAAAAACCCAAAATACCACCCAACCCTCTCCTACTTACAGAAATATATGAGGAAATCACCTCAAGATATATACATTTTTAACATAGTTCTTTCACATATAATGGGATTTTATGTCAGTAAAAGACTCTAAGGCAAAGAACAAATTCTTCAGTGTAGAAATTGAGAGTAGGAATAATGGAATTTATTAAAAGCAGATCTGTCAAACAATTTTTCATGCCTTATCTCTTAAAAGATTTTAATTTTCCAAATAGTTTATGGTATTGAATCATCATAGAATAGTTTGGATTGAGGCAACACTACAGACATGTCATGGGCAGGGACATCTTTTACTGCACCAGGTTGCTCAGAAGTCCGTTCAACCCGACTTGGAACACATCCAGGGATGGAATATCCACAACTTCTCTGAGCAACCTGTTTTAGCGTCTCACCACCTTCACAATAATTCTTCCTATTACCATTTCTAAATTTACTCTTCCCATTTAAAGCCATTAGCCCTTGTCCTGTAAAAAGTATATCTAAAAGTACATAGAAATTTATAACTAATCATTCTCTCTTGGTTGAGAATAAATCAATCAGGTTGTGAGAAAAAATATCTGGACATGTTAATTTGCCAGTAAAATTATCACACTAANNNNTAAAATTATCACACTAACACACTGTGGAAATTAAAAGGCTTGAATAAAGCTTAAAATGCTCAAATGAAAATTGAAAGTGCCTATTCATTTTTTTTTTCTCATCTTTACATTGAATTTCAAAACCATACATGGTTCAGCCTAGTAGCCCAGCAGATAGGCATCTATATTCCTCTTCAACTTCCTTCTTTTTGATTAAATTCACTCATTATCACATTCAGTTTCTTTTTCATAACTAAAATATTTATCGACATTTTGATAGCCTTTAACTGCCTCAATGAAGGACATGTCACAGTGTTACTGTCAATGTATCTATGTTTATTTTTAAGTGTCAGATTAGATACCTAACAATGATTGAAAAATTATTTTTTATTTTCTCAGTTTTTTACATAAAATAATTATCAAAATACCAATCCCTTATCTGTGCATTCCTTCTGAAATAGAATTACATGCTAAATGACATCAATGCAAATCTAAAATAAATTTTAAAAATATTTATGAAATCACCATCCCCTAGCTAGGACTACTATTGAACTGATGGCTACATAACAGATATATCTGATCATTCTGAACTGGGATTCACTGACAAATTCCCAGGTGGTAAAAATTTGAATGGATCTAATTATTTTTTGTGGTATATATCTTCTAAACATATGATAAAATTTCAGATAAACTCACCCTAAGCATTTTCCTTGTGTTACAACCCACAGTATCTATCTGATACTACCAGTAGCTAAGAAACTTCTAGTAACTAGAAGTATTAGCCCAAAATGCTCTATTCCTGTGCTACTGTAGGGAAGTGGCATATTCTCCTGTTTAAATTTGAATATAAATTTCCCTATAACATGTTTCATGTGGGAAAAAAAAATCAGCTCATTGAATCTTTCTATCCTGCTCTCCACTCCCACTTCTGTACTTTAAGATTAGTGCTTGTCTTTTCTATTTAATAATTCCCACAGTTTAAAATTAATTCTTATCTTTGCTGTGAAGTCATTCCTTCCTTGTGACAGCATGGTCCTTTTTCTTTAAATAGCATTGCACATAGTATTTTCCAGAGGATGTTGGACTTCCTAAATAAATGTTTGAATTGAACATGAGACAAATTAATTTTGACTAGTATTTGTTATTGTTTCTTTTTGTTCATTACTTGTGACTTTACTTTCTAACAAAATTTGTTTTTTCATTCTGCCAGCTTGAGTATCCATAGCCAAGAAAAAAAAAGAAAATTTCTGCAATTTTAAGATACCAAACAAAAAGAATCCCTTTCTTAGACCCAAAAAAAAGAAAAAGAAAAAAAAAAAAAAGTTTAATGTAAATAGGACAAATGCTTTAAGAACATGTTTGGGCAGTAACATAGTATGCTCAACTAATTTTAGTACATCTATCATAATATTTTTTAGCTCGTGTGCAAGGTTGGTAAGTATTCTAATAATTTACATTTCGGCTAAAAAAATGACTTTATGAAAAGAACTCTTAGATTTTCAGTTCAGGATGTTTAGGCTGCATCAAATTCACAAGTTTCATCTGTTACAAGCTATCAACAAAGCAGTGTACAGTGTAAATGCACACCTTCAGGATTAATTTATGATCCAAGTACTGAGGTAGGATAGAGTTGTATATTCCTTTCTGCTTCTGGTTTGCCTATCCCTTTTCTTTCTGCTTTAACAAAAATTGCCTCTTGCATCCACAATATATATAATATACTGGAAAAACAAATCTTGTCTACCATTACAGTCATATAATAAATGTGTCTACTTTTATATTTCTCATATGCCAAAGTATGTGGTCTTTGTGAGCAAAGCAGTCTTTGATCAGGAAAGACATCCTTGCTACATGCTGCAATATGGGTTATGGTGGCTAGAAATAAAGCTGGGTGGGCAAAATATGCTGGATGTGCAAAATAAATTAAAAATCAGTACAGGTCAAATAATTTTGTACAACCAATATTTCACAGTGCTCTACTATTCATTTATCTAAATGCTAGATGCAAATTGAAGTAACAGGAACCATTCTTAAAATCTTTCATTTAGAACCTTTATGTCAATGGCAATTAATAGGCTATTACAAATCTAGTGCTTGCTGGATCACAAATTTTTTCTGATTTGGGTCAGAAGTTATCAACCTGAACTTAATAAAAAGAATGTTGGAAAAATGGTCTAGTTTGGCATGTTCATGAAAGAATATTACTTTGTAGGCAAAATTATTCAGTACAATCTTCATGTCTTTCAGTGAAAGTCAGTACAGCATCCTTTCATAAAGCCTTTTTCTCTTACTTGGAGGTAAATTATATTTGTAATTCATAGGTGCTATTATATCCTGCAAAGATCAATCTACATCTGATTTCCTATTTATTTCAACCACTCTCAACCCACTATATCATATCTAGGTGACTTTTTTAGTTATTTGGCACATCTCGCTTGAGATGCGAGTTTGATTTTTTTCAAAGTGCTTGGATCATTTCTATTTAGTCACTTGACTGCTTCTTATAATCTCCCACACTTTTTTAATCTCTCTCATGTACTTTGTAAACACCTCTGGCTGCCTCA
>WBNO01007140.1:161953-224174 GCA_013400575.1 Peucedramus taeniatus | reverse complement strand
CCGCTCCATCACCCCTCACCCTCAGCCCCATGCTCGGGGCCGCGCGGGGGCCGGGAGCCGGCAGGTGGTTGCACAAAGGGATCGCTGCAAACACGAGCAAAGCGCGGTGCACACCCGCACAGACACCTGTCCGCCCGGCAGCGGAACCGGACCCACCCGCACACCGCTGCGGGATGCCGGGGCTCCCTGCCGGGCAGGGCCGCCAGTGACCGTGGGCGAGGCGCGGTGGTGAGACCCCACTTGTTCTTCCCGCTTCGGTGGGGGCCCTCCTGCACGGAGGGCAGCGCCCTTCGCGTCCTTACACGCGGGGATGTGCGCAGTGCTCGAGCACCAGGTGTGCACGGAGTCTGCGGACCAGTTTTTCCTAGCATTTTAAACCTCTCGAGAGGGGTTAACCCACCTCGCGGGATATCCTGCCTAAGGGAACAGCAGCCAGCCTTTTCAAGCTGGGTCCCTGTGAGGTGTTTAGAATAGTAGCTATTTCTCTATTCCCCATTTCAATTTTTCTGCCTTCCCAAGGCAAAGACGCTTAGCTGTGCTCTTTCTGTATTTTCCTGGGGACCTCTCTTGCAAAGAACACGTTTGTGAGCTGAACGAGATTAAACACTTCTCCCTTCTGCTATCATTGCCGTGGCTATCCGCCAAAATAGTTATTGAGGTTGGATCAGCGCAGCAAAACCACTGCACGCAGGATCTTAACTACTGCAAAAGAAAAAAATTGCCTTTCTCGTCTCTTGAACTCTTTCTGCTGTCTTGAGGTTTCGCAACAACTCCGTTTTTCAGCCACACCCCAGTCTTCCAGGTTGGATGGAATACAGTTTATTTTCTTTTAATATAAGAATTAGGGAATTCCTTCTTTTTCACTATTTTTTAAAAAACATTCAAACTCTCCTAATACACCTTAACAACTCTCACAGTTGCACACACGCATACAGCTCGCCCACCACAAAAAAATTAAACTAAAATAAAAGAAACCAAAAAACCCANGGGGGGGGGTGTGGAAGCAGAAGCCGAATTCGCTGTCTTTTTCCCTCTCTTCTGCCTCAAATTCCCGGGCAGAGCGCAGCGGGCTCCTCCCCGCCGCTCCGCTCCGTGCGGCCGCGGCCGTGTCGCACCAGCACCTCCTGCCGCTCCCGGCTCCGCGCTGCAGCCGCCGGCGGCACGGGTCATAAAGATAATGAGAGATACCCACCGGCCTGGCGCCCCTCAAAGGCAGTACAAGCTGTCAAACATTCCTCTTGCTACCCAAGAATTCGGGTCTCGCGCTGTTCCGACCCTGAAGCCTTATTGTCAGATGACGCTTTGCGTTTTCACCCTTTGAAGCCGCGCGAGCTGCGCGGTGAAGCCCAGGTATGGGATGTGGAGCTGGTGATTGCTGCACTTCACAGTGGTCGATGAGCACAGGACCGTTACTCTGAGCAGGAGGCTTTTATCCAGCAGCATTTTTACCAAAGAAATGACACAGAATTGCCTCTGTTCTCTGCCACTTTCTAGCTTGAAATAGGTTTAAGAAAACTCCTAGCTTGCTGGAAAATTATTGAAAGCAAAAAACTAATTTTATTCTGTATGTAGGTTGGACATGTATTTTGCTTTATATGAATATGTGTTTCTTTCAGGTGAGTTATGCTTCTAGTGAGCATCCAGCTGCCAGTGTCTGCACTGGGATTTCCCCCCAGAGAAGAACCATTGCCATGGATAAGGACACTAGATTTCCTGTTATTAAGGTGGACATAACCTCCAAGTTATGCATGACATTAATTTCAATTACAGCTTGCCTCTTGTAAGCTAGGCAGTTAATCAACAGGCTATACTGTGACTACACCCTTAAATCAATAGCTGGGAAAACATCACTTCCCCCAAATACTCTGCCTCCTAACTGCACTCTTTGAAAGGTGTACAAGCCAGAGTTTAGCTGAGCCAGCCCTCTGGCTAATAATCCTGCTTACAAGTTGCAATATTTTTAAAACCAGACAATTGGTAGAGGATTAAACATCAGCCAAGCTGTTCAATTTACAGCATGTTAAGCATTCCTGAAACTGTGATCACTGATATATTTGGGTCAATCAGATGTCTTGTTAGTGCTTTGCAGACATTGCAATGGGCAGCTCAGAGATAAAGGAGAAAGTCTCCAGGCTTCACAGCTCTGTACTGGGGAAGGGAGTGCTGGCTACTGTCCAGGCCCAGAATTCTAGCAAGAGGAAAGATAACAAAATAATTTCTGGTTTCCCCATGTTGTTTCTTATATTAACTTGATTTTAGCTGCCTGGCAAAGCTAGGCTCACAGAATACCTGACTGCTGGTGTTTCATACTGTTTTTAGTCTAGTGAAGGTTTTATTCTGCCCATTCCCCTCCTGGCACCCCAGTACCCACCTTCTCAGTGATGTGGAGTGTCTCTCATTGCAGATAGCAATTCCTTCCAATAAAGGCAGAAGAAACAGGAACTGAACAGAGACTTGAAGATTTCTCCCCTGCAGTGAAAATTATTTTGCATTCAAAACAAATGCCAAACTCTGATGGGCTTTGATAGGATTAGGATCATGGGAAAGCAGATGGAACTTTATTTTTCTGGACACTGTATCTATGCTGGATACATAGATACAGTGTCTATCTGTGTGTTGAGTGGCCCTGCTTCTGCTAACAGTCTCTGCTGGGCAAGGAAGGCTGGCAAACCAGGCACAGAGCGAGTCTCCATTGCACCAGAGCCCAAAACTATTAGCACCTCCAAAGCACCCAGTGGTGTACCAGTGCTCTCCAGGGCTGAAGCTGCAGCTGACAGAGGGGATGCATCTGTAGCCTGCTGCAGGGAGGACTGTTCCAGCCACGAGTAGGCACCCTCTGGCTCAGGCGAGTTCTGGCCTGTGCTGACATTGCATATGTGCGATACTCTCCCACAGCTCAAGGCTTCAGTACAACGCCTCCGCCCCCACAGTTCAGAGGCATTGCAGGGAATTTATTTCCCAGCACAGACCTTTTTGGACTACTAGAATTAGTCAGTCCCCTCCAGTAATTCCTAGGCTCATGAAATTTTCTCTCCCTTCACTGAGTACTGACAGACACTTTCTATTCAACATTGGTTTTACTGCCTACCCAAAACCACACCTAACACACCTCAATGCCAAGTTACTGAATCTGGTGACTGCCACATCAACTGCAGCAGGGCTGTGAGCTTCTTTCTGGAGACTGCAGGGGCTGAGCCTGAGCTAATGCTTCATGGGGATCTCTCTCACTAGCACAGCACATGAAGCCCTTTATTTACTCTACATTGGGTTTCAGGATCCCAGGATGGGATGGGAATAGAGTCCTTTTGTTCTGCTCCAGCATATTTTTTCTACATTTCATTTTTTCTACATTCCATTTTTATACAGCTTGTTCCCACCTTGAGTACTTCTCCAGCTCTATCTGCACTATTTCTTCTTTATCAGTCAGGTTACCAAATACCTCTATTTCTGTCCAGCATTTCCTCAACTGTCCATGAATAGCTTGTTCCCACCCCTGCCTAGCACCTTTGGTTCCTGGCAGTGAATTGATGCCAGTGGACTCCCAAACTAGTAAGAGCCCTTTTTAAAGGGACCGCTTGAGATTGCTGTTGGGAGAGGGGCACTGAGTACATGGTACAATGTGCCTCCACCTGTGGGACTTGGGTCTGCTGTGAAAGCTGCTGCAGACAGGCTGGAGCAAAATGATGCCCCTGCTTCCACAGTGCTGCACTTTCCTCTCTTTGTGTTTTGAGTCTCTGGGTTAGAGTAAATGTGGGTAACGGGAACTTCCATCAGGGCAGTATTAATTCTCCCCACCCCAGTAACCTATACTGGCTGATTTGCAGGTCTCCTTTTCTGCTGATGACGGGTTCCTCCCCACACAGCCTCCCTGATGCAGCTTACTTGGTGGTGAGAGCACCTTATGCTGCCCTTCTGTACTGTCTGAACCCATGGCCTCCTGGAGGAAAGGCAGCTCAGGCTCAGAGCCTCTTGCCAGTGTAGCCTATGTGTTTCAATTCTTCCTGTTGCAAGGAAGTTACTTAGACTAGCTAGGGGTGAAGAGTTGTGCCTGCAAAGCTACCTACTAGAGGTGCAGGGTTACCTTCAAAACACTGCTGCTGCCAGTACAGCTTGTTTCTCCTGGGGAAAGGAGGGGAGTTTGGAATAAACCATACAGGCAACAACTTAGTGTGCAAAAATGTTATCTACTTAGTGTCACTGTGGGTTATTCTCACATTGGGAGTGCTTGGTTCAAACCTATCAGCAGCATAGCCCATGTGTATGCCTGACCGGCTCTGTCCAGCTGGATTTGTATTTCTCAGCCTAAAATGCATCCCTCATGATGAGATATTCTGACAACTGAAGGGCAGGATTTAGAGCTGGTTGTGACTGGAGGAGGGCTGAAGTTAAGGTGCTCTGCATTTCATATCAGGGAGGTGTACTTTAGAGATGTTACCCTGCAGGTGTGTTGGCAATTTCTGGAAGTATTTACAAACTTGTCTCAGCCTGGAATAGAGAAATCTGGAAGCTTTTCTGGTGCTTTGACTCTGTAGTTGATTTCACAGAAAAGCTCTCAGACATATGGGACTATATAAGGATTTTTTTGTTTGTTTGTTTTGCTTTTTTTTTTTTTTTTTGTTTCTTTGCTTTGTTTGTTTTTCTTGGCTTTTTTTTTCAATCTGATGTACCATGCAGAATATGAACCTAGGCAATCTGTACATAGAATGGAACCTATCTCCCCTGTACTCTGGGACTCTGTTTTTAATATCAAAGCAATAAATGAGTAAGTACTTGAGCTCTTGTGCCTGGCTCTTGAAAGTGTTCATAAGCTATGTCAGGTGCCTGATGATGCAAAGTCTTTTAGGGGATTTCTTCTCATCCCCATTAAAAGTGAGCAGAAAAGATGGAAGACATTTGTGTTATGCTCAGACTGACATTCTCTGGGTCTCCAACAAGCAGACTCTGCAGAACTGTCATGAAAGAAATAAATTGAAATGATAGGTCAGCAGCATCCATTATACAAATACAACCCAGCCTCCCCAGACAGCTGATGATTAAGCTGGGAAGATTTTTCATATGAACATCAGGCATGATGGCCTTGCTTTTTATGGCTTGGGGGGAAATCCTTGGCTGATCTGAACTGGCAAAGCTGCACAGTGGTGAGCTGCTCACTGAAACTCTCAGCATGCACATTAGAACACTTCTGGGAGATCACCACTCACCCTCAAATACAGTCCATTCTGGAGGGAAACAGCACCCATTTGTGTCTGTTAAAAATACACTTTTTTTAAGATCAGGAGATAAAGAGGTTCAAGACCTCTTGAAGTGAAACAGCTGAGGTGATTCAGGGAGAGAAAAGGTAATTACCCCATGAGAGGATAAATAACACATTAGGTAATAGCCTCTGCTTTCAAGTAGGGTGTCCTGAAAGCTAAGACACATAGCCTACAATATTTATGTCAGTTATATCAATAACTTTTTTTCTCTCCTTCTTCAGGCTGCCAAAACATGTGAGTGAAAAATATTGCTCAATACAGCTCTAATATTCAATGCAGTAATTCTAGGAACCTGCCCTGGTGTAGCAGAACAGAACAGTAATACCCCATGGGCCTTCTTTCCTCCTGACCCCTCCTGCAAACCCATGAGATTTTATATGAGATATATATGGTTTGGAAAGATACTGTCTTCAGGTGGAAGTCTCCATCACCTTCTGGTAAGCTGTGCCAGGAGTTAAATACCATCACTATTAAAAATATCATCGCTTTAATGTGTTCTCCAGGCTCTTAGCTCTGTGATTGGCCCAGTTAAAAACTGAAGTGGACCAGACTTGACTAGAAAAATAAGGCCAGGCTAAAGGTAGAGTTACTATTGTCACAGAAACAAAGAAAAAAAATGTCATAACATTCAGTTTCTACTGCAAAAATACACCCAGGACACTTCTTAAAATTTTCAGCAAGTCCTAAAAACTGCAGCTTTTCCACTGCCAGTGAAACTGTTCTAATTAGTCTTAAGGTAAAACCCCCAGCTGTGCCACTGGAAAGCCAGCTGTTCAGTTGTCTCCAAGTGAAGTAGAGAAAAGGACCAGCTTAAATAGCAAACAAAGTTTCCAGCTCCCTAATACATTCTCTCTGATGTGTTGCCTGGAGAGGCAGCTGGGTTCTTTCAAAGAGGGCCAGAGGACTCTCTTTGGCTGCCAAGAGTGCTGAAGGGGGAAGACACAGACAAAAGAAATGTATGAATTCCCTGGACATTTGCTTTTCCTCCCCCAGCCTCTCTCCTCCTTGAAGGTGTCGTCTGCCCCTACATGCAACTGTCAGGTGAGGCAGTAAGAAATTTGGAGCAGGGTCCCTCCTTTGGCCCACAGGTCCTGCCTGCCTGGTGCAGGGTTTCTCTGCTCTGTCTGCCTCTTACCCACACCAGGCATTCAAGGGAGCCCGGAGCTTGTCCATAGGGGCATCTCTGGCCTGACACTCAGGCAGTTAGGGCTGTACAGCAGCAGGCAGGGTACACATCAGCATGTGCAACATTCTGAAGGATACAGGCTACAACCTCTAGGGGTAATGCTACCTCTGGGGACAGGTACAATTCCAGCTCAGGTGGTAGTATAGTCTTTTGCATCAGGCCACACCGAGGTTCCCTCCTCTCTCATGAGGTCTCTTCCTTTTCCACGTTCTCTAGGGTTTTGTTTTACTCAATTTTAAGGGACTCAGATTATGAGATTTCCACTCCTGCTCGCTCTAGCCAGCAGATGTCTCTGCTGGAAGCCCTGACTGTGGCTGCAATACCTGCTGTAATAGCTGTTCTACACTTTCCTGCTGTTGGCATCGAGTTACTGACTGACACTTTCAAACAAGAATAAGGTCTATCTCTTTCTGCTCTTCCATGTGGCAGGTCAGTGAAGTCACAACACAGTTCAGGGGGTATCAAAAGAGATTTCAGAGCCTTGGGACAGATAAGGGAATATGGAACAGAGGTTATCTCCTCACCCATCTTTCCAGTTGCAAGCCCTGACTTTGGAAGAAACAGATAGGCCCAGTTTATGAAATACATGGCTCTGGGGCTGGTGTCACCATCAAAATGTTGGAGTTCTTGACAGGGGGATAGCCTACATAGCACCTGGCCCGCTGGCATCAGGTGGGATTCATTGTTCTCAAAGCAGGAGGAGTGTTCTCACTCAGGAGCTAGTGGGGCTCATTGGCAGAGCTTTAAACTAGACTTGAAAAGGGAGAGGAATAATACCAGGCTTGCCTGTGACAAGCTGTGGGATGAAACACCAAGTTTAGAGAGATGGGGACCTAATGAGGGCCCTCAGCTGATGGCTCTGAGACATCCTGGCTACACTTGAAACCTGAGCAGTGTGGTTGACATGCCTGAGGGATGGGATGTATCCAGAGGGATCTGGACAAGAATTGGGCCAATGGGAACCTCATTTGGCTCAACAAAGCCAAGTACAAGGTGCTACACCTGGATCAGGGCAACCCCCAACATCAACACAGGCTGGGGGATGAACAGATTGAGAGTAGCCCTGCCAAGAAGGATTTGGGCATGCTGGTGGATGAGACCATGGATGTAAGAAGATATTTTCAGCTCAGAAAGCCTGGGCTGCATCAAAGGAAGCATGGCCAGCAGGTCAAGGGAGGTGATGCTGCCTCTTTGCTCCTATGAGATGCCTCCTTGAGTGTTTTGTCCAGCTCTGGGGTTTTTGTCACAGTGAAGACATGGACTGTTGGAGAGAGTCCCGAGGAAAGACATGAAGATCATTAGATTTCCTCCTATGAAGATGGGCTGAGACAATTGGGATTGTTCAGCCTGGAGAAGAGAAGGTGCTGGGGTGACCTTGTTGTGGCCCTTCAGTAGCTGAAGGGGGCCTACGAGGAAGCTGGAGAGGGACTTTTTGCAAGGGTGAGTACTGATAGGATAAGGGGAAAAGGCTTTAAACTGAAAGTGGGTAGGTTTAGGTTGGAAAAAAGGGTGAGGGTGGAGAGGCACAGGAAGAGGTTGCCCAAAGAAGCTGTGGCTGGCCCGTTCCTGGAATTGTTCAAGGCTAGGTTGGATGTGGTCTAGCTGCATTAATAATGCTCCCTGTCTGAGCTCAGGAGCCCAGGTTCAGTTCTCAGCACACTTTCATGATTAGCCTAAATTAAAGCTCAAGTGGACTTAGGGGTTTGTGTCTCTGCAGGTTCAGCGATGCATACACCACTGCTCATTGTGCAGTGGAGATGTTCCTTGTCAGGACTCTTACAGCTGACAGAGTGTGAAGCAGAAATCTAAACACACACACACACAAACCTGAGTAATGAAGGTGACCCGGTTTTGAAGGTCCAAGCTCATGATTTTTCTGTGATTAGGGTTGGTGACATTGAGAATTTTCCCCATTGCACCCTCTACATCTTAGTGTGACCCATTTAAAATTCTAAGCCTGATTAACATTCAATAAAAGTCTTATGGATTACATATTTGCTTATCTGGTATTTATGTAGCATTCTCTCAGGGAATAAATAAAAGGTCAGAAGCAAGCAATAGTTATTGCATGTGATTTAAAAGGAACTCTGAAAGGACCCTTCTAATTTTAAGGACTATACTCAGGAACTGAATATGCTCTATATCTAAGTGCCATGAACATTTTTATATTCAATGAATTTTATTTAAAATACCATGATGATTTTTTTTTAAATCAAAATGTATTTTAACTAAATGAAATCCAGTTTACCTACAAACAGGAAAGCCTCTCAGTTACTGCATAGCTTAACTGGCCCAAAGCAATACTTGGTTCTTGAGGCTGCAAAGTCTGTGGCTGCCACTAAACAGCACAGCAGGAAGAAGCTGCCGAGTGGCTGGAGCTTTGGGCTGTAAAACTGCAAGATAAGGATAATGTATAGTTCTGCTGTAGCTAGGCTGTATGTCTCCCATGTGCTCTGTAGGATAAGCCTCCTCCACCTCGCTGAGCAAAGAGGTGCTGCTCATCCTGCTCCAGAACCCTGAGGCAGGGTCAGGAATCCTGGCAGCCAATTTATGGGCAGGGTAAGAAGCTCCGTGTTGAGCCTACCATGTGCTGCACAAAGTGTGTCTTTTATAGAAACAATGAAATGCAAAAGCAGGAGTCACTCCCTTAACCTTTCTTCCATCCAATAGCTTGGCAAGACAGTGAATGTAGGAGTTGGTTTCTACAGCTGGCCCTGTGCATTTCCCCTCTGCAGCAGCGGGTGAGACATTTAGCTAGCCAGTGCCCTGGTTTCTCCACTTGCGAATGGGATGTTGTGAAGATAAGTTACTTGGTGGTATCTAATGAGGTCTTTGAGTTCTCTTTGAGGGCTAGCAATTGCTGGTGGACACTCAAGAAAATCAATGCAGTATCATTTTTGCTGTTGTTTCTATACATGGTCATTTCACATAACTTCTGGTTTATGTAGGTCTGTGTCCTTCTCACTGATCTCAAACTAAAGATTGGAAAAAGACAGAAGTTTTAGGGATTAATGAATTTCACTGTCTTCCAGACCAGCTACAGGTCTTTCAGTTTTCATCCCTACCCAGGTCCCCATTTTATCCCATTTGAATTTCTCCAGTATGTGGATGGAGAGGAAGAACAGAACAGACATAACAGAGAAAAACCTTCTTTACTCTGGGAAGCTGACCAACATTTTTGTTTTAATTTAGCCCAGTTTCCTTGTGAGTGAATTTCTGCCTAGCTGTTGAACTTTCTGTAAACAGTTTAGTGAGAGTCATAAAACAAATCCCTCAAAGAAGAGAAAAATAAACACAGTCATGAGTTACTGAAGTGAACTCTCTTCTCTTCCTCCTGCTCTTTGTTAGGCATCACAGAGCTGTTTTTCAACTTAGTCAGAAGAAAACAGACCAGGAAGACAAGAGAACACAGCACAAACAAACAAATGCATCACACAGAAAGTGTGTGTATATATATATATATATATAAAATATTTTTAAGCTTTGAGATAGATCTGAATAAACATCTGAACTTCCTCAGATATGCAGTGGCAGTAGAGATGGGGCTTAATGTAATCTGCCCCACAAAAAGTGGCAAGTTGGTGGTAGGGAGGAGCTGAGCTAGTACTGGGTGTCTCCGGGCTGAACAAGCAACTGCATGGGCCCATGTACTGTGTCAGCTCCCCTGTTCAGATCACCAGCACCCACCTGTATCCCACCCTGCCTTCCAGTCCTTACCTTAAAATTGTCTTTAAGTTCGGCATTGGGATGTTGAAACCAGGCATTTGTTGAGGCAGATACAGGCATTACAGGTCCCTTCACCAAGTCTGTACCAGATGGTCTATTATTCTGGAACAGAACTAAGTGTAAAGAAATACATTGCATTTCTCTAATTGCCTATTTACAGCTTTCTCAAATTAAGCACTAACAAGGGGCAGTTTGGCTTTGTAGGGGTTTCATAGCCATGAACCTCCTCCACACTCTGTGCTGCTGTGTTGTGCCAGTGTATGGCCAGGCATCCTGAAGCAATTATCTCAAATTACTTTTGGTGCTCTCTCTCTGCCTGCTAGGACAAAGGACAAGGGCAAAGGCTGTATAAAGACCTTGGACCCTCCTTCTGTATATCCTCTCATCAGGAGCTGCAGCACTCAGGAGCCCACACAAGGACTTTGAGAACTTCCTGCCTCCTGCTGCCAAAACCAAAGAAAGCACAATATTTACTAAGTTAAATATGCAATGTGAGGATGATGCTCAGGCTCAGATTTAGACTACAGCTGTGACATGCTCAGATGAGCTCATGTTATGAATTCTGCCCAGAAAACAAAATAATATTTAACGTGCAACACCCATCTTCCTTGCTTTATTATCTTCAAATACCAAGGTTGAATCTGCTCATGGTCAAATGTTCTGAAATCTCAAAAGTTGTTTAGATGAGGACAGTGGAGCACTAATAATCTCTACTTAAATGCAAGTTATTCTATGATTTGTTGTTTTTAGTAGGGCTTGATGGTCTGAATACCAACATAGCAGTAAACAACTCAGCTCTCTCAAAGCTTGTCCATATGAGACTTTTTCCCTACCTTGGATGAAGAAGTCCTGCATCCAAATCATTGATGAAGATATTGAAGAGCACAGGGGCCAAGGATGGCACCCTGTGGAACCCCACTGGTGACCGGTGACCATCTGATGTCACCCCATTCACTGTAGCCCTTTGTGCCCATCCTGTGAGCCAGCTGCTCACCCACCACGTGATGTGTTTGTCCAGCTGCATGCTGGACATTTGTGTTTGTGGCTGTCACTGTGAGTGGGGAAGTCAAAACCACACAATCAAAATCAGTCCTCATGATGAGAGCTCTACAAATTGGGATGTCAGATTTGAGATGAAATAGCAGAAGCCTTCTGTGCACATGTGCACGGTGTTCAGAAGCCAAGGGGAGTCAAGTGCCAGCTGAGACATTTCTTGGAGCTCAGAGCCTTTGACATTCTGTATTCTTGGATGCAGCTGACTGGATGCAGCTGACACAGGAGTGTAATTGGCAAAAAGATGACATCATCTGGATCTGGATCTTTAAAATAAAACAGCAGAAGATGAAATCAGTCTTTACTCCAGAAAAGTTGGTAAGAGTTCCCTTCAGGCAGCCTTAGTAGAACAGCTGTGCTATTAAATTTCAAAAATATTTCTGTTGGTGGAAATTCAAACATTAAATTTAGCTTGTGTATTAACTTGGCTGGTGGGGGGTCAATTAGCTGGGCAATTAGGCTGGCTGGCAAGGAGGTAGGAACAAAAAATCATTTTTAGTTTGTCATGCACAGAAGGGAGCTCAGGGAAGAGAAGATGAATCCACAGATGCCCCCTGCCCCTACCAGGGGTAGGTCAGCAGCCCTGTGCTAACAAGAAGCTTGAGCTGGGGATTTCCAATGTGCAGTTTCCATACGTGGTTGTACATCTCCAATCTTTGTGAGAATCTGCCTGTATGGATCTTTGTTTAGGATCCTCTCTAGAATCTTTTCAAATCCTATTAGGATTTTAGATGCACCTTGAGCTTTTCCCCTCTCAAGCCATGGTTTGATTTTCACAATTGCAGTTCTGCTGTGCAGCATCAGACAATATTGCTTGAATGTACATCTTGATGTTGCAAATGTTTTTTACATCCCCCTTGGTTTTTACTGCAGGCTCTAATTTGACCTGCCCAGAAATGTGCACATTCTCTGATAGCCAGGAAACCTGGAAAAGGAGAAGATCCAGATCACCTTACCTGCCAGTCCTTACTAGCAACTTATGCTTCTGGTAGAAAGCTTAATAGGCTTCACTGTGGATCCTAGCAAAGCTAGAGAGACACAGTGATGGGAAATGTTCAGATAACAGAAATCCCAGCTAGAGACCCTTTGTAGAGATCAGGTATTGTCCACCATTCATTTGTCTGGGCTGCCTAACAAATGGACCTATAATTCCTGCTCTGCTGCAGACCTGCTCTGTGCTGTGCCAGCCTTACCAGGCTCTAGGAAGAGTCTGCACAGGGAAGCCAGAACATTTGCCTGTGCTTTTTCAGAGCAGTGGCTCTTCACTGCTGCAGCAACAAGTTCCTGCACTGTTGCACAGTGCTCTGGCAGTGAGGCTTGGGGATTCCCACAGCTGATCAACATTTTTTGCTTCCTGAACCATGACTTACCCAACTTCTCAGCCTTGCTTCTATTGTTAGCCCTCTTTTCTTTCGGACTCTCAAGGCAGTCCAAATGAGACACTTTCACCCTGAGGATTTTACTAGTTTCCCCTTTGCCAGAAACATTCTTTCATGTGTGAAGTTAAAAAAAAAAGGAAAACCACAAAAAGATACTGCTTCAAGTAGTGGTAATAAAAATAAATCACCATAGTATGGCCAACAAGCTCTTTATTGAAATTCCTTTCTCTCAGGGGTTTTCCCTGAGCAAGATAACCCATGAGTATTCAGGAAATATTCATCTAAAACCACAAAAAAACACAAGTGGGTAGAAACCAGGAAAATTGTTTGTATTTGGCACCACAATTCTTATTTTGATCTCATGAAAAGTCCCAGGACTGAGATTAGGTTTTCTTCTTGAAATTCATGAGGGTCAAAAATAGAATTTTAATGAAAAAAAGTGTTAAAATAAAAAAGCACTGTATAAAATGTTCTGTTTGCAAAAAAAAATTACTTCCAATTTAATTTAATTTTCCCCATTTCTAAAATTATCTGCATTTTTAATGTAATTTCTCAATACATGGCTAGCATGTACTGCTGCTTCTGATATATTACAATATGACATAATACAGTAGCTAATTAAGCTACTGAAGTAATAAGAATTTTTTCTTATTTTATGCAATTTAGTGAAATGTATAATGTTAATAATTAGCAGTAGCAGTTACTTAGAGCTAGTTAAAACTTAATGCTATATTCCCCAGAGTACTTTATCTTATTCTTTCAATCTGTAACAGATTGACACATTGTACAGCCTAAATAATTTGAGTGCCAGGGCGAGTCAACAGCAATGTTTTGCAGAAAGCAGTGTTAATAATGCTGTAAGAAATAGCTTGACATTACTGGTACTTTGTGCTTAGCTCATATCTTCCATCCCTGTACCAGCACACACTTTACTAAAGCAATTAAAGATCCATTCACTACTTCTGTTTTCCAGATAGACAACAAGAGGCTCAGGCCTGAGGCAAGCATCTCCCACCCTAAAAATCACCCTGACAAAAGCATAAGGATTGCTGCTGTGCCAGAGGATGGCAAAGGTCTTTTCCTCTCCCTGTCCTTGAAAGGACAGGTGGACCTAGAGAAATGAGGTGAGATGCACAGAGATGTTTGCTTCTTCCTCACTTTTATTCACCCTCAGCTGTGCTGCTATTCCTAGACACAGGACCTAAATCTGAGCCACAGGCATTAACATGGCTTGATATTTTTATAGCAACAGAAATGAGTTTCCCTTTAGCCTAAAGTGGCTGGAATCCCAGGTCTGGAATTGTGCTGATGGAATAATGTCTGGAAGGAAAAAAAAAAAGGAAATCTCAAACATGGAAACACTAAACACTATGGCAACAAGAGAAGAAACAAACGGGGCTTAAAGACACAGGCTCAGCATTAATTGAAGCAGTGAGAATTAGAGAGAGGGAAATACCAGAATTTTATAATGCTGTGTTTTATCTCGAGTGAGAAGGTAGGATCCTATGCCCAACAGAAATGTGTATCTGCTACAGGGAGGCAGGCAGCATCCTGCTGCAGGCTGCTGGCTTTCACGAGAATCCCTTCTGGCCACTCAGCTGACATTACATGTGAGTTCTTCTCACATTATCCTTTTTTCCTGAGCCCTCTTTCCAGTCATGTGCTGTAAATACAAAGGAGGGAGCATATCTCTGTAATTTGTTAATCCAGTGCTAGGAGCTGGCTGTGCTGCTGCTGCCAAACCATCTGCTCTTGAGTCACGGAGAGATTCCTCCCTTCCCTGAAGAGCAGAGATTTTTCTCCAGTGACATCTGACTTGCTCTGTGCTAATTGACAACTCTGTTGAAAATGATGTATCTGTTCAGGATGTGCTGGGGTTTGTTCCATTTATCCTGGCCCTAGTGATGACACTTCACAGGTCTCCCTTTAACCCCTAAATCCCTGGCAAAAAGCTATTTTCCATACATAAACCTCCTGAGTTCTATCCAGAGTAGCCCAAAGGAGGTTTCTCTTGTTTCTTTTATTTCCTTTGTGGATCTGAATCTCTAACCACCATGCCACAGTAGTTTCCAGTAAACATCTGGAGAGGAGAGACAAGAAAAAAGTAGCCTGAAATTGCTCAGTGAAAGGCAGGGGCTTTTGAAGGACACAGGCTTTAGCTCAGCAGATCTGAATTTATTGTGTTTGCACTTCTGCCATAAAACTCACTTGAGATCCTTGTCCAGGCATCTCCTTTCATTATGCCTTCATGCTCTGAAGTGTCTGTGTTAGAGAGACCATAGCCCATCTGGGTAAGGATTCTCTCCCTGTGCATGCACACCATCTGCCATAATGAGGCTTCATCTGGTGCAGCTACTTCCATATAATCACTGGGTGAACTTGTTGTGTAAAGTATGGCCAGGCTGCTCCCTTGCAGCACATTGCACTGCAAAGCTCAGCACCTGCATTTCCAGGCTCTTGGAGCTGCTATCTCCTAACGATGTATGTACAAGAAGTTGGAAGTCATCTTTGGGAAAAAGACATATTTCCTTATAAAAAATGGATCAGGTTTAACTGTTTTTTAATTTAAAAAATGACATCACAAGGCTGCTTCTCAGCATTCAATGGCAATAACACCTGGATCTCAGGCAAGTGACTACGTATCTGTTTCTTATTCAGCTGCTCTGAGCATCTCTTTCCCAGACTGGAATTTTCTCCTCCTGTAAGGTGATACTGCATTTCTCCACCACCCTTGCCCTTACCACAAGGCTCTTGCTGTAAGAGTGTCCCAGGCTGGGAGGATTCTTAAGGAGGAGACATATGGCCTGGACATCTGCTGCTCTGAGGACAGGACAGGCTACTCCCACTCACCAAGGCTGCTGTGAGCTGCAGTGTGTGTGGTGTGAGCTGTGCCTGTGTGTGTACAAGAGGTGTGTGCAGCTCACTGCTCAGAGCACTGCCTGCCCTGCAGCAAAGCAGTGACAGCCACAGCAAACCTGCCCTCTGCAGTGATGCTGCTTCTGTGTCCAGGCTGCTCAGGGTTTGGAGAAAACGTGCCAGGCTGGCAAGAGGGGATGAAGAGTAGCAGCAGCAGTAGAGGGAGAAGATGAAATTTCATGAGTGTTAATTCCTCCCTCAGAAGATCAGACTGAGGAAGCAGCTCTTACCTTCAGCATGCTAAACATGTGGGACAGGAACAGGACAGTGGTTATTTCCCTCCCACGATCTGCCATTTGATCTCAGACTAGTTCCTTCATTGCTTGTTGTAAAAGTTCCATTTTGCTATAATGATAGGATAAGAATGCCCTTCTTTGTGAGGTCTTTTGGAGGAAAAACATCATATTGAAATGACAAATTATTATTTTTATCAGCATCACAGCTATCTTCCTCTTGAATAAAGCCTCTCATTTGTACAAAAGACATCATTGTTGAGTATCTCTCCCTGGTGTGACACTGAAATATACCTGCTTTCATTGTACAGAAAGAAAGAGAGTTGTGTTCCTTC
The DNA here is from genome assembly GCA_013400575.1 of Peucedramus taeniatus. Taxonomy (NCBI): domain Eukaryota; kingdom Metazoa; phylum Chordata; class Aves; order Passeriformes; family Fringillidae; genus Peucedramus; species Peucedramus taeniatus. The sequence goes on along the minus strand of WBNO01007140.1, from coordinate 208,091 downwards.
ATTCAAGGACTCAGTAAACTTTTTAATGTGTGTCCTGGCAAGGCATCATGAGGAGAGGGTAAAAGAGTAAATGAGAATAATGACAACCTTTCTCATTGGCTTCTGTCTCAGTGGATTTCTGTTCCCTCAGCTTCAGCAATTTCCAAGTAAAAAAAAAAAAAGTAAAAAAAAAAAGCAATTTCTGTTTTTCATTATTACATCCAAATTTTCTCAGAACTGGGGCCAGGTACCTTCCAGACAAAGGGATTCTTTTTGACCAAAGTTCTCAAGTGTGTTACACTCACTCTATGCAATGTTGTGTTTCAGCTGAGCACATTTCACACAGCTTTGCTCAGAACCAGGGCTCTCGTGTTACAGCAGCTTTCAGAAGACAACCCAACACAGTGTTTCCCCCCTCACCCACTGCCTGTTTTGTGCACACGTGAACAGCTTCTGTGATAAACCCTGGTTCACTTCCTCTGTGATAAACTCCAGGAGCACTGGGGATCCCTCTGGCACCGTTCCCTGAGGCAGCCCTGGTATGTTTTGCATGGAAGTAGAACCCAAGATTTTTGAAATAACAGTGGGATCAGAGGTATTATTGTTCAGATGAACATCTTTTGAAGGCTGAAAGACTTTTGGTTTTCACTACATCAGCTGTGTGCCTCTCACATATGGAAAGCAGCCTACAGACCCAGAGCAGGAGAAATCAGAAAACTCTTAGAATGATAGGATTATTTAAGTTATAAAAGATTGAGTCCAACATAGACTTACTACTGACAACTCCACCACTAAGCCATGTCCTGAAGCACCTTGTCTACACATCTTTTGAATACCTCCATGGTGAGTTAACCACAGCTTTTCCCAGCTTTTGGAGATAATATGAAGGGAGGAACCCATGTCTTTGCTTTGCATTCTTCTATCTATAAAAAAAGCCTGAAAGTGTTTGCATTTTACAGATATTCTCAGGGAACCTTTCAGCAGATACCTTGCACATGAAAAATTCACATTTTGTCTCTACTCTTTTTCCTGATAAACCCTCTGGACAGCTTAAGAACTAATAGGATTACGATATGTATGATAAAAGTATGGCACAAATAACTTAGATAAAAAGTAAATTTTACTTGACTGTTTAAAAATCTGGCTTTTGTTAGTACATGTTTAATGCAACACTACTGTAGACAGCTGGAGGAAAAAAATATCAGTTTGCTGAAGACTCATCTCAGTCTGCTCTATACAGCCAGTAACACAGATATCCTTACATTTCCACAAGGAAAAGCAGTTCTGATACGTCTTGACCTTTCTGATGCTTGAAAGGTTAAAAACAAGAAGAGCATGGAGGTTTTTCAGGAGGGAGAAAATGTCCCACTTTTCAAGCCTTTTCTTATTTGTCTCTGAAAGGAACAAGGACAGCACAGACTCACCCTGCACTTCCTTTTGCCATTTCTCCTTTCTGCTTTTCCTTATATCTCAGCAAATGTCAGAAAGGTGCCTCAGTCAAGGCAGAAGTTTCTGGCTGGAGAGTCACCAAGTCCCAGGCAGCCCAGCTGTGTGTCTCACCCTCAGCCTTGAGAAGCTGACCTTGCAGCTCATTCTGGGCTTGAAATGTCTCAGAATGTTTAAAATAATGGAATAAAAACAAAACAGCAGTTGCTCAGACAGCGGGGTTTCCTGGGAGCACTGAAAGTCCTGAGCAAAGGCGCATCATCCAAACAAGCATTTCTACCAATTGCTTTGCTTATCTTGTACAGAATGACACAAAGGGAGAGCTTTGTAAAATGTTGCCTTATGGTGTTTAACCAAGGGTAGGAAGTGGTCAGACATCTGCCTTACAGCCTGCAGAAATTGGCAGTATTGTGGAGAATTAAATCAGGGAATACAAGAAAGAGAGGATGCCTTCTGCTGTAACAGGCAGAATCCAGCAGATTTTATCCACAGTTATGTTAAAGGGTGGGATAGAAAACCCAAACACTTCATCTTTGTTTCTTAAGCCAAGCTTTTCACCTGTTTGAACTTGTTTTTTCAGGATTCCTCACTTGCCATCCAAAGATTTGGCCACCAGAAGGATGGTCACTGAAAGCAGTAATGGAGGCCAGTGGGAGTCTGCTCTGGTGCTCTTAGAAGAAACAACAGAATTTAAAAGCAAACAAAAGAAGAAGCAAAAAAATGGTCTAAGCATCTAATTTTGGACCATGTTGACAAATACACTTGTGAACTTAATCTGTCAACCCATCTGTCTCAGCCCCTCAAGTAAAAAATGAGATATAGTCATCGTCTCCTTGCTCAGAGCTGTGAGAAAGCATTCATTATTGCTGTGAGGCATGACAGTGGGATACTTACTTGAGTGTGTTAAGCAGAAAGATATTCACAGTCAATAATGCCAAGTCCTCAATTGCCACGAAGTGTTTAATTCCTTTTGTCTTCTTCCAGTCAAAATCCAGGCAGGAGATATGTGGGGTTATCTCACAGAGATGCTACTATCAAGCACATGTGTTAAGGTACAGATTACTGTGATGTGTGGGGTCCAGTGTAAGGTCATGAATGCAAAGTTATCACATTTATGGCTGTGAGAGGGTGTGGAAGGAAGTACAGTGCATGGGCAAGGGCTCAGAGAAGAATGGGAAATAACACCTAGTGCACTGCAGGGAAAGTCAAACAACCCATATTTTAATGAAGAATAATCAGGATTTTGCCTGGATAGAAAAGAAATAAATGGATTCCAGGGAGAGGGATCAGACCTGCCTCATTCTCTGGGAGGCTTCAAGGAGAAACCAGTCTTGATGTCTGTGGTAATCTGCCCAGCTGAATCCTCCTGTGGGTTAAATCTGAGGGGAAAGGCAAATGGACAGGACTACCCTTGCCAGGTGGGCATGGGGGAAGGCTGAAAAGAATTGCTGTGGAAAGGCAGAGAGAAAGGTCTGTAGGAGGGAGTCCCTCCCTAATGAATCTCTAATTAGTTTTCTTCCATAGCTTCAGCTTTGCCTTTCATAAATTTTGAGACAATATTATCTATTTTGGATCTTATGAAAAAATGCTTTTATTTGTAACTGATTCTATTGTGGATTGAATTAGGAGCAATTTTGGGGCAAGAAGGCACTTTTCAGCCAAGGCTATGCCAGTTTATAAAGTGGGATGCTAGGACACTTCACTGGGCTCCCTTGCTCCCAGCACATTCTCCACACTGTGCCCCCAGAGGATCCATACAAACCAGGTCACAGAGAGGAAACAGCTCTTGTAACACCAAGTTACACAGCTGGGGAAAACTGACAAAATTCTGGGCTCATTTATGTGCTTGAAAGCTTGTCTGTTTTTTCCAGCTATATAACTTGGCCTGTTCAATAATTTTCCTCCACCTGTGAATTGTGCCACATCATTAGCCATGAAATTTTGATCATATCTTTTCCTTCCATTACACAGGGATAAGAGGCTGAGTTAGGAAAGAAAAAGCAAAGGATAAGGAAAAAAAACAATTTCCCTTATGCCAGAAATAACCACACTTCTGAAGACATCTGAAAACTTTTTAAACCTCACATTTGATAGGCCAATTTAAACCTATGATTATGATCTTGATCTGATATTCCAGTCCATCTCCACTGAAGAAAGCATTTCAGGCCCCATTCAGTGGTAAACATTATCCTGATGATGATAAGCATCTCCCTGAGAGGTTTCTTGACTGTGTATGCTCCACCACAGGAGGGGTTTGCCTGGTTTTGGTGCAGCTGCCCAAACCAGCCAGCCACAGGAGTAGGAGCCTCTCCTTCTGGCATTTCTGCCTGGAGGGTGTTTGAGATAACAGTGTAACACTGTGACAGAGAAAGTAAATCCTTTGGATGCAAAACCTTGTGAAATGCAATGATTTACTTAAATAAAAGCAAACATATCAAAAGAAAAGTAGCGAAAAAATGTATGAAAAATGTAGCTTAGTTTTCTTTGACAGGTATTTGGATTGAGCAATAAATAAAATTTACTTTGTTCTTCAGTCATGGTGTTTTTCTCTCGCTTTTCTTCCATGTTGAAGAACAGCCTGCTTTGGCTACCTATTCCCACACATTAGGAGAAGACCTTCTGCTGTGAAAACATTTCTTTGATCCTCTCACCTGCTAAGATTTCCTGTACTTTGGGAATTCCTCAGTTTTATACAGCCCACCACCAACATCTAGTCCTCTTGTTTTGATGTTCAGCATGTTTTCTTTTCTTTTTTCTCCAACTTTTCTCTTGCAGAGAAGCTGGAGAAGCTCATGAACACTTGTTAGCCAGCCCTTCCTCCCAAAGTGTTTCCCTTAGGCAGGCTGTCAGTAAGTGTGAATAGGCAGCACCTCTTGTTTTCTGGATTGAGATGCTCACAGCCCCACTTTCCATGGCAGAGCAGTTCTGGACACCAGGGTTCATGCTTGGGACTGAAGCACCTGCTCCAAAGCAGGGGTTCTGCTTCCAGTAAAAGTACTCACTGTCACACTGGCTCATCACCAATTTAGTTCTGTGCTTCATAAATTAAAAGTTATTTTATACAACAGATAAATGGGTGAATTAAAGGCAATTTGCAATGCTAAAGAATATCTCCAATAGTGAGAATCTTCTTTTTGGTGACCAGTGACAGAACTGGAGGGAATGACATAAAGCTATATCATGAGAGGTTTAAGCTGGATATTAGGAAAAGGTTTTTCACCCAGTGGGTGTTTGGGCACTGGGAGAGGAGCCCCAGGGAAGTGGTCACAGCACCAAACCTGGCAGAGTTTAAGAAGCTTTGGGACAACAGTGTTGGGCATATAGTGGTTTCTCTGGTCTAGGACCAGGAGTTGGACTTTGGTGATCCTTGTGGATGCCTTCCAACTCAGGATATATTATGATTCTATGATTCCATGATTCCATGATTCTATGAATAGTGTGTGCCCAAGGCTGCACCAAACAACTGTCTGGCAATTAATAGTGAGAAGATGTGTAAATTTATGAAGAGGGTAGCAATGGTAAATATCTTTCCTGGGAAACTCACTATCTAGATATTAATCTTCTATAAATACATCCCCTATTCTGTGGAGTTACAAAGAATAAAAGAAACAGTGACACTTTCCAATAAAGGCTGAAATTAGATGTTCATTGCCTGTGATCTCTAGGGAGATCATATTTATTTTATTGAACATTTTACCAACACTGGGAAAATACTCTCTTTTCCTGAATATTTTCCCTTTGTCACATTGCCAAAGCCTTACAGAATGATGAATCATTCTTTACTGACAGTAGTGCTATTATTTCTCATTTGTAATGTAAGCAATATTTTTGGTGCAAGAATTTCAGACACTTGATACTGATGTTGCAATGGGACCTAGTGCCTGCATATTTGAGCCTATGGGGAAGAAGGGCATGAAGACATATTAAAAAAAAAAAATCTGTGGTAAAAGTAGGTGATGTTCACAATGATTGCTCATACCAATAGGGCTGCATGGGAAATCCACAACATAAAAATGGAACTGCACAGGGGAAAACAGAAGTTCAGCAGGAACCATCTGAGGCTGCAGCAGATGAGGACAGTGGCAGCTGTGCTGGTGCTGGGAGGATCTCTGGACTCAAAATAGTAGAGGGGCATTGCAAGACAAGAAGCAGTGAATTTGCAGGAAAGCAAAGCAGTGAGTAGAGAATGGGTGGTTGACATAGCTCAGACTTCCCTGCAGCCTCTTCTGAGGTGCCTTATAGAAGGACAGAAATAAATTTAAACCAACATGGCTCAGAAACAAAATTTATGGATCAAAACTGTCTGAGAGATAGGAAGCAGGAATAGGCAAATGAGCTGGATCCTGCTCTGGGCAGGCCAAAGAGGTGGTGGCCACAGTGGCAGCTGCATTCCAGCACAGCAGCAAGTATGGACAGAGGAGAGCATGATCAAGAGAGGGATGCAATGCTTTGATCTAATCAGTGGAATGACCCCTGTGGGATACTCACCTCATCCCAATCACTGCATTTCAAATGGATATTGTGGAACTAAAGGATGGAGAGGAAAAGGGGAGAAGCAGGGTAAAGAATACTAAAGTTGTCTATTGGTGGCAATTAAAGAGCCAGTGAGCGTTGTCTTAACAAAAAATACCAAGCTGGCAAGTCAAGAAAATGTTAGGGAGGTATGGTTTAACTGTTTGTCTTGGGTCTTGGGAACCAAAGGGTAATTTAATGAAAGAGAATGTAGAAGTTCAAACCTGACTAGATAAATTTTTCTTGGTGCAAAGTAAGTTAGATAATTGATCAATTCTACCACACATTTCTGGAAACAAAACCTTAACACGTTTTAAAGAGGAATTAAACATATATATAGAGAGAGAGCAAGAGGTAAGAAGCATAATTACTAAACCAAAAGCACTTCAGGTGCTGAGTTGACCTTTATTAGTAGAGAACAAGATAGAACTGTGAGCTAGAAAGGTTATCCCAATGAGTTTACTGGTTTTATCTGCTGAAGTAATAAGGAATTATCTGGTCATTTGTGGAGGCAGAATGCTATACAAAGAGGGTACTTAATCTTGTCTGGCCTGGCTGCATTTATGTGACAATATTCCAGCAGATGTATGAGCCCTAGGCCTGAAAAAAAGGGAAGGATTGAGGAGTGAGGCTTTCTGGCAAAGCAGTCTGTGGTCCAATAATTAAATAGCAGGGGATACTTCAGGTTAGTCCTGAAAGTGCACTGCAGGAGCCATCCAGAAAATAGAAGTCATCCATTATCTCTCAGGCACAAATATTTTGAAAGGAAAATTTCTGCACAAGCTTGGAAAAGATGGCTGGCTCATCATTCTGATGAGATTTCCATAGAGAAGTTACAGTATTTGCAAGGTTGCCAACTTTTAAGCATTCTTCTCTCAGCCAATTTCTTTCTTTCCCTCCCCACACTACCAAACATTATTAGATCATATTATGAATGTATTGCCTGCCAAATTTCATATCTAGTTAATCATACTGAGCACTGTGACCTTATAAAAGAATCTTAAACTGATTAAAATCTTTACTCTGTGCCTACGCACAAGATAATAAAAAAGTCTCACCAACTTATTTTTGAGTAGTGTTTATTAAGGCATTTTGATTAATGTTTTCTTCTTCTTTTTGCAGCTGATAGGTCATACTTCAAAGAGAAAAGCTGTTAAAGAAAGTAGTGGGTCCATCTTAGTTATGGTCACAGGGAGGAAGAGGATAATACTAAATATACTCCAGATAGCTGGGGATATGCAGATCTCTTTCATTCTCATCTCATTGTTCCATTTGTTTACAGCGAGGCCTATGTGGCTTCTTTTGCTTGATAAAATCATAAAACACATAAAGCAGCTTTACTCTGTCAGAAGAGCTGAACAGGGCTGGCACCAAAGGCCAGATCCTGCCACCCTTCTGGCACATGCACTTTGCAGAAGCAGACAATACTGTGCTTCATGATGAGCAGCAACCTGAACCAGCACAATCTGCCTGGCTTTGGATCAAGTTTTCCTTTGATTAAAAATACATGAAAAGAAATCTAAACCAAATGTCAATGGCCAAGAGATTCTTCACACAGAAAAGAGTGACTGAATACAAATAATGGTATAATGGACAGAACCAAATATATAGAAATAACCCCCCCACAATAGTCAATAGTCTTGCAGCAGAAACTAAAAATTCTCTACTGAATCCAAGATTGGCCCTCCTAAGGTCCTTCTGGACCTTAGCAGTTAAAACTGCTTGAAGCAGATTTTTCTGTATAGACTTTTTCTTTTCTTTAATGGCTTTTTTTGTGTTATAGTGCAATAGGAGTTCATGAAGGTGTCATACAGGAAGTTTAAACCTGTGCTGCCATGAGGCACGTACTCTCGTGGCTTCAAGATAGAGAAATAACAACAAAGATGGAGAAAGGTGGATTTTCAAGCAGGACAGAGTGCAGTAGACTAGACCATTCCTTTATTTTACTGCTCAAACTTGTAAGATCAAAGCCCTGCTGGAGAAAACAAGAATTGCTATTATTTCTTTTCTAGTCTTTTTTATTGCTCCTATTCTAGGAAGAAATGTTCAAAGTAGTAAAAATCAATACCCTCCCTGTCAACCTGCACACCACTGAATGCTAAAAGCCAAGGGGAGCAATAATGCTGTGGAAAAATCTTTTACTTTTGTTTCAACTGATTTTTTTTAATCTTTAAAGTGAACTAGCGGTGTTGATTTCTAATCCTGGTGTCTTCTACATAAATAATTGCTAAAAACTCTGATTCACTTATTAACAATGTATGTTGAAGGATTTAGAAATTAGAATTCCTATCACTCTTCCAGTGTCTTTGAAGCAGGGCTCTGGTGCTAGTCTGGTGGTAATCCCAGAGAGAAATCAGCTCTGATGGAATCTATTTCTTTCTATTTCTTGTACAAAGCAGGCAGCACACTGCAAAATGAGAGGCGAGGGCAGCAACTGCAGTGCTGATAGTGATGCCTCACATCTCTGCAGGTGAGGGAAGCCCAGCCACACCAGGACTTGGGCAGGAAACTTTCCACCTCACCTTTGGCATTGTCACTTCTCCCACTTTCAGTTATAGCTATACATTGGTACTTTTAGGCTTCAAAAATTCAAAAGAGTCATTTAGACCCACTGAATTCAATGAGACTACTGATGTAACGAAAGTTAGGCACATGCTTAAGTCTTTACTAGGTCAGAGCTTAAAATACCATCGAGATCAGCACTGTGCAGTATCTTCATGGACATTTTAAACATGCATCTTATGAGCTACACAAGATCTTCTATTAATTTGAATAAATGTTTTAGTTCACACTTTTTGTATACAGAGTATTTTTATTTGAGGAACAGCTTATAAGTTTTCTAAACCTCCCCAGTTTATATAGCTATGTAAGTAGCAGAATTATGTCAAGATGCATTTTTCTGTGGTACTCAATACACAGAGGAGCATTTTGTGGTACAAACATATCCTATACTTGCTGAGGATGCATTCCTGAAAAGTGCCATAGCTGGTGATTTCACAGATGCAAATCAAATTTTCCCCTAAGAATTATGCAAGGGCAGTGGGTGGGATTTGTGCTTCAGAATTATGCACAGGTTAAACATTGAGGAACAGCATTTAACAATGTATGATCTGATTCATATCCCAATTGCACTGCTGAAAAATAATAAAAGAAAAATTGCTAGGAAAATTTTTCCAAGTTTTTAAGTGAAACAGCAGTTGTGGTCTGGCACACCAGAGTTCAAAGATGACAAGGATGACATGAAGGATAACTATATGGGAGCAGAACCATCAGGACTGTCAACTTGGCACATCAGTGCTTGGTAGGGACAGCAAAAGTGGATAAAATTATATTTTTCAGCAACTTGCTTCTCAGCACTTGGTTTTGCAGTAGCTGATGATGGCGATGACTTTTTTTTTTTTTAATAAAAATTGATGACATGACTGCACATTGGTCTGGGATTTTGAGCAGTATATATTTTTATAACATGAGATCAAATTTTGCAATCCCCTGGTGACCTTGTCCAACTGTTCTCAGAACAGACTGCTGGTCTGAAAGATCTCAGCCACTTCATCTATTAGTCGGAGTAATCTTGTTCTTTCTTTCTGAATCATTATATATATTTCTTTTTATCATCTTTGTCATCCTATTTCAGTCTCTCCCTTTTTGTCAAAGTCAGTCAAGTCAACCAAGGGAGATGTACAAAAAACCTGAGAACTGATTAGTGTAAGATGGTATAAAATGATGAACAGCAGAACTCCCAAAAGCTGCATCAGGAAAATAAATGGTGTGTTATTGTACATTTCATGATTATTTACTTGTATGACATGTAAAACAACTGCAGAAAGGGTGAATGGTTTTTTTACTCCTTGTTATTAGAATTTCACTGTTATTCCCAGAAAGATGTTTTCACAGAACTTTCCTAAGGACATTTTGGCAAATTTGACCTACAGGGACAGAGAAAGTGAGCCTTAATTTCAGTTTTTATGAGGATCAATGAAGGGATAAAAGGAGATGACAAAAAAGCAGTACTTCAGACTAAGCTCTTAATTTGTTAGACAGCACTGCTCGAGTCCTACATCACTCCATTATCTCCATTACCTAGCCACAATACAGGCACAGCTTGTGTGAAGTGTACTTCCAGAACTGCTATTCTTCTACATTTATAGTTTGAAAATTCAGATATTGAGCACCTATGAAAAGCTGACCTTCCACCAATTATTTCCCACATACGTTTTTCTGACCTTTGTTTCATGCATACATTCATCTGACTGGGTTTTATGCTGCAGTTGGCCTTCTTGGTGGAACATGGATAGGTTTCTGTCCCAAAACCTTACTCTTTTCTTGGCTTCCATCCTGATTCACATAAATTCTTATTCACCCAAGACCATAAACAAAAGTCTAATTTAAATAAAATCAAAACAATTCCTAATCTTCCGTGTCCCTGATGTTTTGGTGATCAGTTTGAATTTGCTATGCAGACTAAAAGTTTTATTCATTAACCTAGAAAGCCTTATTTGTTAACCTTCAAGCCAAAAATGTGTATCACACAAATGACTGAATCTACAAGCTGTTAATTTCCACACAGGGAAATAAATAATTGCAGCCCTTTTTTATTATCCCCTTAGACAGTAATATCAGTGTCTGACTGATTGTTAAGTAGGATTGACTACTGGCTAGTTTTAATTTAAAGCCAAATCTTCCACCTGTTTCTTTTCTTACACGTTGCTATGGTGAAGATTATCATAGACTGCATACAAAAGTGAAACACAGAAGGATCACTGAAAAAACCATCCAGACAAAGACGTAATAATAACTAAAAAAAAGGCATATTGCTTGGTAGGTGCCATTAAGCACTCATATTTTTCTGGCCATATTTTGCTGCTGACCTGTCCAGAAATATATTTGGAATTGTAAACTTTAAACTGTTTCAATTTTTCTGACAAAAATCTTTCTAACAAATACATTACCAAAAAGAAATGCTTTCTAACAAAGCATTATCATTTTCTTTACATGTCCCATTAGGTCAAGGGCTGTATTGTGCGCTGGCACTGCAGCTCCTACCTCTTTTGGCCACTTCTATTCACACCCAGTTAGCTCTCCTGGACTGTAATGCTTCAGTCACAGGATTAACACCCCACAAAGAGATGGGAATATTTCGCAGAGCTCAGGCCAGAAAAAGCCAAACAAAGGGCCTTTATCTGTAGGTGCCTGTGTGGGTAGGCTGCCACAATTCCAATGTAATTCAGGAACACTGGGTATTTGCATTGCACATGTTCAGCAGAACTTGAAGCCCAAAGGGCAAAGTATACTCTTGATAATCCCAGGAATTTACAAAATGTTCCTCAGATATTCCAGTAAGGTCTGGAATTTAGTTTAGAGGCTTTATTTGAAAGGCAAACACTTTATAATCTCTCCTCTAAAAGGACCCTCCCTATTGGACTACAATGCTTTGAAGGGAGAAGCAAAATATTAGTGCTAATCTTTCGTTAACCTCTCTTGCTGTTACTCCTGAAGTGTCAGATCTGAGTTTCATCTGAACTTCCTTTCCCCCTGGGATACAAATCCTTTCCACCCTCTCAATGGGTCCATTTTCTTTTATGGTGTCTTTCCAGTGGTTTCTTCATATATTGTTTGAGTGGGATGGGTATTATTGGGCAGTCACTAAAGTTCAAGACTTAATTCCAGCAATCTTCTTGGGAGCATGTTTGAGTCCAGATGATTTCAACTCTTTCTTTGGCAGAAAACTTCCTCTAGTTAAGTGGGAATATTGCCCGTAAAAAAGAAATGGGCTCCAAATGTTCTTGTAAGAAGAAGGTCCTGTGAAGGCATCTATTCTGTAGTAGCAGAAGTGATAACATTGAGAATCCCAGATTTCCTCCTAGCAGAACCTCTGGACCTTTGGACAATGATCAAGAACATTTGGGACGGAATCGTCTGAGCAGAAGTCACAAAAGCAGAAATTTTTCTGGCAATGTTCCAGTAACAGAAACAAGAGATTTCAGTAGTTTGGGGGGAAATAAAAAGTTCACTAAAATTTTAAAGACTGAAAAGCAATAATTTTTATTTCAAGTCCAAACTGAATTTATTCAGAACTATATATCCATCCTTAATTATTCTTCACTGAGTCCTCTCAAGCAGGACAGTCCAGAGCTACATGTACCAAAAGGGATGAAGTTTCTGTGTTCCACTCTGTTGGAACCTGCCACTCACATATCCTGATCTGTGCCTCAGCTCATATCCCTGCATGTCACTTTTCCCCAGTATAAAATAATGGCATTCTTTCTGTTTTTGCAAATTGGACCACACACCGTTTTTCAGATTTTGTGGCAAATTATTAGAAACATGAGCTAGTGGTATTAACTGCACATTAATTATTCACTCAGTGGTCAAGTATTAATTATTAAAGGTCTTGTTTTACTTTAGGTTGAAATGGATTGCTAGGTACTTGGAAGTTGTTATTAAAACACAATAACTCTATCAGTTTTTGCAGCACTCCCTTTTACAATTCAGTTTCAGTGGAATGTACTTTCCAAACCTTTACGTTTAACGGTAAGGCAGATACAGCATCGAAGCCAAATGCTACAGTGAGATTCCTCAGCAGCACAGACACATGGTTAAGAGCTTTTAGCTTTCTTTCATGGGGGATTACATACAACCTGAAATATTTGGCTGGTGCACTGTGCCTGGTTTGGTCCCTGCCTCTTAATAGGAATGCAAGAAGGACATTCAGGAGCACTGTGTAAGTTGCCCATAGTCATTCCGGGGACTAAAGCTACATCCCAACAGACATCCCATGTAAATAGGCCACGTGCAAATTTGTGGGTTCATGACTGAATTCTCGTTTGGCTGCTGAGCCATTCTCTAAGGAGGCAGTGGATCCACCAACTAAACTGATTTTGCAAGGTGCCAAGCTAAGCTAAGCACTGTAGAGTAATGCTGAGTGTGGCTGTAGCTTCTGGTGGCGTTATTACATTCCCTCAGAGACAAAAAAAAGAAAAAAAAGATGTCATAAATCTACCAGTTAACCCTTTAGTTCACACCTCCTTAGTACAGAAGGACCACTTTTCCACCCTAAAACAGAAGGTGTCCCTGCAGAGCTGATTCCTGCAAAGAACCACTTCATCTACACTTTTTCTAGCATGTTGAATGTCTCACCACAGGAATTGACTCAAATGAATAGCTGTGGCCCTTGTGGGCATATTTTCCCCAGTGGTTCTGGCCTTCATGAAACCAATTATTAAATCCTCTGTGTCTGGCCTTAAAACTCTGTTTCCCTGTGTCCAACCTCAATCACAGTGCTCTGTGATTTCCATTCATTTTACACACCAAACCCAGATTTTGGCTTACATCCCCATGAGCAGTCCCCCTCAGAGATATCTAAGCCTCAGACATCTGTAAGTCAACTTGCAGTCCAAAAAAGTCTTACTAGCTTAAATAATTTAATTGCTTATTGGAAAGAATGGCTAGGAAACAAACTAATCATGATTCCACAGGCTTTAAAATAGCTTAGTGTTTCTTTGTGAAGATGTAAGAGCTTCCCATTTTCACTGTTTTCATCTACTCTTGGGGGCTTCATTTTTATCCTCAGTTTTTTTCCTCCTGCCACTGACCAGAAATGGCTTGTTAAAGGAGCCCAAAGCTGGAATTAGGAAGGAGTTTAGAGCATATATATGAATTATCAGAAAGGAGCAAGGGACCACCAAGGCAGATTTTCAGGACTCTGAGGCAAGAGATGTTCACCAAGGGCTCCAGGAGAACGTAGTAACTAAACCATAATAAGGCCCAGTGGGACTTGGAGAGCTTTGGTTTTCTCCTCCTGAGCTGCAAAGCACCCAGGGCAGCAGCCAGGCTAGCTCAGCCAGGATTATGTGCCATAATGGTTAAAATCTTGGCACCCATCTCAGGTCTTCTTCTATTGGTATTCTCAATGGTAGGTGTGTATCAGTGTTAAAGATTTGGGAAAAAAATACTTTGGTACTGTTTTATATGGAAGGTGCACAAACCCTGAAAGACCGTTCACAGTGTAAGGTCAAGGGGTTGCCAGACAGACAAGCCTAAACTAGAGAGATGTCTGGTTCAAGGAATTCACCCCATGAAAGACCACCTGAAGGTGTAGGGGATTTTGCACTGCACTGAACCACTCAAGGCTTCCATTGGCAATGGCTCTCAAATTTTTGAGGCTGCTCAACAGGCCTGAGTTTTACAAACTGTAGGTATTTGTTAAAGCTTTTTTGGTTACTTGATTTCCTACTCCAAAGCAAATGCCAATTTTTCAGTTTTTCCCCCCTCATATTATATGTAAATTTTGAAATCTTGCTCTAGAAATCAAATTGAGAAAGTCTGATTTAGAGTTAAAAAAACATGTCCTTTGGAAAGTATTAAAAATTGTTCAAGAAAAATTTTAGAGAAAATTAAGTATGCTGCTATGAAATATGGGTTGAAGACCAGAAAAAAATTCAGTAGCATGTGTTAATAGAAAAGGCAAAACAAAATATGACACAAAGATAAAATCCAAACTAAATGGTCTCCTTTGTTTGGATTAAACATTTCCTCAATATCAACATGTTCCGACAAAACATTTCAATTTTGCCAAAATTGCATTTCCTGGCAGAAATGGACAGTAAAAAGGTTTCGACTAGCACAAGCACACATATGCCAAGTGATTACTTTTGTGTGTTGTGGTTTTTATCCACTGTGGAGTGAACTTTTACTGTGTCTCATTCATTCATCTGCCCCACCATAAAAATGCAGGGCTATTTTAAGCACGTCGTAAAGTGAACCATGTCACTTGGCCAGGCTGCCCAACTGCAGGAGTGTGGGATAGGAACCCCTCTCTGCACCCAGCCCACACCCAGCCTTGCCACCCCGGGATGCATCAGCCCCCCAAAGCCCAACGGGAGCAAGGACAAAGTGCCTCCTTCTGGAGATGTCCGTAACTTCAGCTCACCCGCAGCAACCGGGATGGCTCATATAGAGAGATGTCTGCATTTCTCTTTCTCCCCGCTTTAAAACAGCTTTCTTTACATAAGGAAAGCTGCTATCTCTTTTCTGAGCACTGAGCCTATAAAGCCATCACAAAAGGGATCTGTTGCCAGAGTCCAGAAAGGGTTAAGGCAGCAGTTGGAGAGGTTTGGGGTGACGTGTGCTTCTGGACGCCTGAGAAGTCTCTTGAAGGTAGTTCCCCTCTGGTGAGGATGGGAGCGTGCTGAGGTCTGAAATCCGAGATCCCTCGCAGCCTGGAGCTGGTGAGGTCCCAGTAAAAGCTGTTTGCCTGCTTTCCCTTCCCGAGCAGTCACACCGCTGCACTGGCCTGGGCAGTATGGAGCGAGCACCCTGGACACTTGTAGGACTCACTCTTCTCCAGCTCCTGCTCATCTCCTGCTTGCCAAGAGGTACTGTAAGAGAGCGTGTGTGTTCCCGGCATGGTCGAATGAGCCCCCTTCCTTCAGTGTGGTCAGAGGGGTTTGATCTCATGCGCTGTCATGGGAAGCAGAGAGATCTGCAGGGACAGCAATAATAGAAAGAAGGGGCTCTGCTTTATGTAATTTTTGTCTTCTCAGCATGGAGTGTGTGTGTGTGTAGGTTTACCCAGGAATGATTTTCAGGCAAAGTTAATAGCCTTAAAGAGAAACAACTGGCTGAATTTGTTTGCCAGTGGCCATTTAGAAAAAGGTATGCAATCACTTTGCTTATTACTCATTTTATTTTCTCAACACTCAGTGCTACGGAAATGATGATAAAAAGAGGCATTTAAACCTCTGAATTGTAAAGCGTAATTTGTTTAGTTTGGCAAGACGGAAATTTTCCTCTCCAGCCCCAACACCAAGAATGAAGGCAAGGGAGAAAAAAGTGAAGGGAAAAAAGAAAACAAAACCCACACATTGTTTCCAATCTGGGATTTATTTCTTCCAATATTATTCTCTCGAAGGGGAAGCCTTGTTGAAGCAGAACGATCTTTTTTATACTCAAGCCCCATCCCAGTTTCTGCTGAACCAGCACATATTATCTTGATAAGGTTGAACAAAAAGCATTTACTGTTGAGTGCAAATTTGCTGTAGTTATGGCCACGAACCTGGGCTGTTTACACCTGGAGGTGTCCAGACCTGCTTGCAGCAGCCAGCTGTCAGCATCGTGGGCTGCTTCCCTGGGAGCTGCAGCCCTAAGGACTGGGAGGTGAGGTGCCCTCAAGTCACCTACCCTTGAAGCTGTTGCATATTTCAGCTCTCTTACCAGGGGAGCTGTCAGATCTGCAGGCACCCAGATCTCAATGACTGTAAAGAATTGGTGTCAAGGATGGTGCTTCAGAGGCCCCCTCAGCAGGGGCTGCAGCAGAGAGTCTGCCTCTGCAGTGCCCTCCCCTGCCAGCCCCTCAGGACACAGGGAACAGGTAATGACCAGGGTCATCTGCCCACCAGGCTGGCCACCAGCACCTGCAACCATCCTGGGAGGCTGGCCTCCTGCCAAAGCTTCCCCTGGGTCACAAGCACAGAGAGCTTCTTCCCACCTCTGTGCCACCATGCACTGACTTGTCCCTGCAGTGGCCTTTCCCTTAGACATGTGCCACCTTGCACACTGGCCAGGCAAGCTGGCTCCATGGCATGTGCCATGTGCTGGAGTGGCACAGAATTAGCCCTGCCAGTGGCAGAGCATCCCTGGGCACAGGCTGTGGCTGTCAGGCATTTGGGTGGGCATAAACCCCTCCTGCTGCAGGAACAGCACATCCCTCTCATGGCCAGAATCGGGTCTGCAGAGTAATCTAACGCTGAGTCCCTTCGGCAGCAGTGACAAGGGGAGGCAGGAGGAAGGACAGCAATGGCCAGTGGGACACAAGGGCTGTGGGGCTCTGAGCTTTGGAGGGAGGGTGCTGGCTCCCCCAACACCCACTCCTCGCACACCAGGAGCAGTGTGAGGAGAGCCTGTGGGACACACGGATGTCAGGTGTCCCCCTTTCCCCCCGCCCTTCCTTGCCATGCCTCCCCTGCCCTGCCGCTGGTGGTGGAGCAGCTGCTGGCACTTGCTTGGCACACAGCTGGCAGCATGAGGGGGGCAGGAAACCCTCCAGCCACAGCAGAGGCAGGGGAGCAACTAAGGAGTGCAGTGGCCTTAACATGTCAGGGCAGGTTGGAAAATAGCGTTTTGTCTCCTCCCCACAGATGTATCCAATTTTTATCCATATTTATCACACCCAGTTGCACAGGGCCTGCCTCGAGAGCTGGGGGCAGGAGTCAGGGCGGTCTGGGAATTTACTTTTTGGAATAAACTTGGAGTGCAAGTGACTCATGTTTCCTTAAAAATATATGTGCGTTTTTGTGTGTTTCTGCCTATCTAAACCCTTCCCAACCTCTCTCCCCCTCCCCCTCCAGCCTCTGTCTAGAGAAGTGAAGGCCAGATGCACTCAGACACATCCAGATGCATTCAATCTTAGCAAATGGGTTACTTCAGTTCACATGTTTAGGTTCCTAGCATGGATAAAGGGAAAGAGACTTGCTTTTTATTTTGGAAAAAATGCTGAGGTTACTTGCTTTTGACCCTGAGGTCTCTTCAAGTAGCTCCCAGGAGTCCCTGCAAGCTTGTCAATGCTCAGGATTTTTCTCTCCACCAGCCCTGAAAGACCCCTGACCACCACAGGACGATGCAGTTGTCAGCAGCAGGACCTCCCTTGGGCATGTGGATGCCGCTCTCCCTCCTGCAAGAACAGGGACATGGAGAAGGGCAAACTGGAAGGAATGCCGCAGGGCAGGGAGACAAGCCATCAGCAGGGACAGAGGCCTGGCAGTCTGAGAGCATCTTCAGTCCTTGGTTAGGGCTGGACTACACACTCCATGGGAGCTGTAAGGACTACAACTGGAGGAGGGTTGCTGCGGTCTGTGTGGGCTGTTTCTATCTGGGCAACATGAACTGCAAGTTAAGTTGTCAACATGTTGCAGGTCTCTCGCCATTACAACAGGCAAGTCCTCAAGACAGGTCCAGCACCACTCCTCTACATTTAGGACACGAGCACGTTCTCATGTTATGTGGTCATCAATTTCAGTAGTGCAGCTCCTTCTTCTCCACAGATTTTCAAACATTTTCCCCTATTGTAGAAGTCTAACACCATCAATGCTGTCACTTACTCAAAAGTTCTACATTCATTACCTGTTCCTGTTCCTTGTCTTGCAGCACAGAGAAAACGAATTCTCTTCCTGATCATACTAGTATAATTTTTCTGCCCAGAATAAGATCCTCTTTCCCAGAAAGAACTGAAGCCTGAAGGGTGATGTGGCAACCTCTGAAGAGCCTTAACCTGGCTATTTCTTCCTGCCACAGCTTTTCTCAAATGAAGCCACAAGGCCACAGTGCCAATAATAAGATCAAAAATGCCAGGTTATAAATACTGAGAAGAAACTAAAGGAGAGGGGTATTAAAAAAAGACAGTTGAATTAGTGTGCATTTATTAAGTGGACAGATTCCACTTAGTATTGTAGATTTCCTCCTGTGTTCCTCCATTGGCTTTGATTATTTTTTAAAAAAGAAATTCTTTCTTTTTGCCTCTCCCCACTTGCCACTGTGTGAAAGCACACACTACGGGCAGAAAAGGATGCTAACTGACTCTGTAGAAGCAGCAGTCTAATTATTCAGCAAAGGTCTGTGACCATAAAGTAAGCACACTGAGTAAAACTAAAACAGGGATGTATTTTAGCTCCTCTTTTAATTAGCCCAGCTGCTGAAAAGAGTAATAGGTACATAATTTCTAAAGAGAAGCAAGTGGTTTTAGAGACAGCATTATCTCTTTCATCCTCTTAACACATCAAAGAGACAAATACACATAATTTGCACAGTAGTTTATCAGAGGCAAAAAGGTCAACAATAAAGACCTGCACTTTCCTTTATTATTAAGGGTTTGGGGTACATCATTTTCCAAGAGCCTCAGTAAAAGTCTCTTAAAGGCAACATCCCTCTTCCCTTCCAAGGTGTCTTCCTCTTGGCCTCACTGTAATCAAATGGAGAATTTTACTATTCATCCCAATGGAGCCATCTTTTCAGCCAGTGTTGCACTCAGAGCATTTCCAATGTCAACATCCACACACCTGATGGCTGTGGGGTGAGGCCCAGCTTGCATATCTGTACAAGGGCAGTAGAGCCAAGTAAGAAAGGAGCAGAAAAATGAGACAGACCTAAAGAAAGTGTAAGCTGCTACTAGGTTTCATCTCTGTTGAAGCTGTCTTTTCTTTAATGAGAAGTTAAAGAATCCTTTCAGAATTATTACATGGCCAAACATTCCCTACTAACGGCCTTAAGAAATTGCTCCTTCAAATTCAACTGCTTGTTTCTTCAAGACAGTAATTGTTGTTGAGCAGCATGTTGAAAAATAAAGATGAAATCAAATACAAAGGGGCATGTTCTCATCTGTGGAGCATGAACTGGCTAAATAATCACTTTGAAAAAGTCATCCTCTATGGACTCAAATTCTAGAGATGTATCTATCTGTTTGTATCTGGTCGTACTTACACCGCACTGTTACTGCAAATGGCACTTTTCAAAGCAATTTGAAATAATATTCCTTTGAGCTAAAGTAGTGTTTACCAATGTACTGATGGATGAATTTAGGCATGGAAGGAAAACTTTCACAGGATAACAGAATGGACTTGTAGCATAGGAAGTTCCCTCCAAGGACAGATATGGCAAACTGGTTTATTGCTCAATCAGTTGTCTGATCCCTTGACATAGCAGCTACTGACAGCACCAATACAGGGATGGGAATGGGAAGTCAGGAGAGGAGGGAGAAAAATGTCCCATCTCAGCAGCAGCACGGGCTTATATCCGCTTAAAGTGACTGTACTCTAAAAAAATCCTCATTCTTCCAAAGAAGTGGAAGACACAAGAGATAATTGGTATAATTGGGCTTGTTTCAATTCACCTTAGTTCTTAGCTACACAGTTTTCCCAGCTCTCAGATCTTTGGAGCAGAAATCCCTTTCCATCTAGCGAGGTATCTGTGATATACAAATTCACTATGGCAAAAGATCAGTCAGTTGAAGCTGACACTTTACCATGAGGAGTGGCCTGACCCACCCCTGAGGCAACAGTGTGCTTGTAAATCTGTTCCTGAATCACCATAGCTTTAAGCCTGATCTCAGCCCTGGGCATGAGGGGAGGCAGCAGCATCACCAACTGTTGTTGGACTGACGCTCCAACAAGGAGAACATTGTCTGCAAGCACTGCCTCCAACTGGTGTCCTACAGAATCCATCACTGAAAGCCTCTAGGATCTGACATGCTGTAGGGATTAGGAGGTCTTGCTAGGTGCAGAGGTAGGTAGCAAGCATGAATGTGCCATCTGAACCTGAAAATGTTGATCTCCCACCTCACAGTCCTGCTCAGGCTGGTCCCAAAGCATCAGGTGAAGTGTTGTGTTGGGCTGTGCCAGGCTCCTGGGCCAAGCAGGTCTTCCCTCCAGCACACGCCCTGGATGTTTGCATGCTTTCCCAACACAGGCATTTCTTGCTTGGTTTCCATGGTCTTCAGCTGCTTCCATGTGAGCTGTTTATGCCTGTATTTAATGGGCTTTTCTTCCATCATTAAAATCTCATAAATTAATCCACTGTTTATTTGCCTGTCCAGAGTCTTGTTTGTTCTTTGCAGTTAAATATTTTGCATGGGTTGTCAAGCATCTTCTTCCGGCTTGTCCCAAAATCAAAGACACAGTCACTGCCTGCAAGCCAGACTGCCTGCTTTGGAAGATTATCAAAGTAAAGCTCACAAAACACCCCACAATTATCTCTGCCACAGCTGGCTGAGGTCTTGCTTTCAGCATTTTACTCAGTCAATAAATCTTCCCCCACTTTTCTCTGCCTCATTCTCTTCTGTTTTGGGGTAATAATCGCCAAGTGTGTGTGTGGGAGCTGCCAGTGATTGCTCATCCCCAAACACACAAGGGGGAGCAGGGTTATATGCCTCTGACTCCCTGGAGTACAGGCTGAGCTCAGCCACACAAACAAACACTGATTACACACAAAAGTGACTCTCTGCATATCCCTCTTAAACTTCTGAGGCAAAGTTTTTATTTGCCTTTTTTTCAGTAGCCCAGATATAAAACAAAAGGGATCCTGCTATTATTAAAGGGATGCATAAACGCTTCAATCATATTTCTTTAAAGAATAGCTTCTACAGAACCTCAAAATAATAGATTCCATGACTTCTGTGAAGAAAATCGTAGAAGGGCCACTTAAAAAAATCTCAAATCCACATATTTCCTTGTCAAGGCTATATAAATTCTGTCCAAACTGCAGAAACCAAGAACCTGAAAGGGAATTAAATTGCCAGTGAGTCAAAAGACAGTTTATTTTCACTGTCTAAGTTGAGACAAAAGAAGTGAGTAAACAGCATTTCTAGGTGGCAGCAAATATATTTTTACAATTTTTTAAGGGCCAAGACCTGCTGCTCTCTTCTTAACACTAAATACTACCTCAAGGTCAACTTATTCTACAAATACACACATTTGATCCACCAAGAATAAGTGTGGCCTCTGCTTTTTGGGTCTGTTGTGTACACAAGCTCTACATACGAAAATAATATGCATATGCACACATTCACACTCTCTACCTACATACAAATACATGTGTAATATTTTAGGGAAGAATAGAGGTTGAATAAATTTAGGTTGAAAGGGACCTCTGGATGTCACATGGTCCAGCCCATTTCTTGGTGCTAACTTGAAAGTTGTATTGTTCATAGCCTTATCTTGTCAGGATTTGAGTTCCTGCAAGGATGGAGACATTCCTTTGCCACCTCAATGTAAGTTTGCCTATGAATATTTGGATCATTTTACAGACAAAAAAATCTCTTGAATAATATATCCACTTTATTAATAGGCTTTAGAAAGCTTAAGATATATTAGATTTCTATCTTGAGTTAGAAAAAATAAGAATTTGAAGGCTGCTTTACAAAAGCTCTCAGTGTTGGGTAGTTATTTATTAGTCAGACTTTAAAGAGTACTGCTTCAGGAAGGAGTGAGACCCCCACACCATACACCAGAGACACAGCTCTTGTCTGCCTTGTATGGTGAGATGTATCAAACTGAGTGTCAGTTCTACGGAGATAATTAGACGTGTGTAATTCATTTTCTCTGGAATCTGAATCAGATACAATTAATAGATAAAAGGCTTAATTAAAGGGGAATAATAGCCATAGGTTAAGAAGCCCCAGCCTGGCCAGGGTGATTGACTGCCATCCTGGAAATTAGAAAGCATAAGTTTAATTCCCGACTCTACTATTGTTTTTCCCTGAGACCTTGAGCAAAGTCACTTCCCCTCCCTTGTGCTTAATTTTCCCATCTGGAAAGAGAACTTTGTAAAGCATATCAAGATCTACAGGCAAAAGGGTCTATAACTGCTGAACACTGAGATTATTTCAGTGCAAGATTCCACTACTGGAATAAAAAAAATACAGAATCCTGTTGGATGGAAGGAACAGCTTTTTCTTTTTGGAATGATTATAGGGGCAGAGAGGGGGGATGGAAAGGTTTCAGCACAAACAGCAGCCTCATTCCTAAACTTAGAGCAGCAGTGGACTCTCTCTGGTTGGTACACCAGACACAAGGGAAGGGCTCAGTTCTGAGGAGCACAAAGGGCTGCATTTCATTTCCCAGCCAAAGGGAAAAAAAAAAAGAAGAAACAGTTTGGTGGTCCCTTTTTTATGGAGTCAGTAAAAATCATTAGGGGAGAAGATAAGCTTCCGTCAACCAGGCTTCATGAGGTCATGGAGAGTCAAGTGAGACAGAGCAGCAAGGCTCAGTGGCAGGGAGCTCCAGCAGGCACAGTAATTAGGTTATCAGCGACAATGAAACAAAAAACAGTTGTGCGAGAAGGGAGACAGGTACAGGCATGGATAGGAGTGTTTCACCTTAGAGATGGATGGCTTGTTTCATGACAAGGCAACCCTGTTACTCAGAGTTTAATACACAAGGAAAAAGGTTGTTACCTAACCAAAAAAAAAAAAAAAAAAAAAAAAAAAAAAAAAAAAAAAAAAAAAGAGGAGGATAAAAGGGGGAAAAGAGCTAGTCTCATTAAGTTTCCTTTATGTCTCATCTTTCTAGTCTGCTCTCTCTTTTTACTATCAAACTCCATGAAAGCAGTCATCAGGGCTGTCAGCTGCTTAGAAGGCAAGCTGACAGCTCTGTGCACTCCTTGGATCTCTCTTTGTAGAATTTAGACAGCACACTGGTGGGGAAAGACAGGATCTGCACTTATTGTGGCAATCCTGAGTCACAATCTGAGGTTGTTCCTTAAAAGGGTACTTCCAGCATAGCTTAGATATCATTTGAGGTTATGCTAAATAATAGAAAGATGTTACTATATTAGAAATGCCAGGCAAAACGAACCTTTAAAAATAACAAAAAATCTTGTTTCCTTTGGCAGTGAAGTCAGATGTAACAACATGTGCTTCTGGGTTAAAACAGGGAGTGAAACCAGCTAAAATCCAACTTTAAAAGTGGCCTTTCTTAGTGGGCCCCCTAGTTTTCAAGAATAGCAAATTCACAAGCAGAAATACAACCAAAACATGTTATCATAGTTTAAATAATCTATACTATAAATGATGCTTTAAATCAGTCCTTCAATCTGAAGAAACTTTCTCATGTGATATCATTCTCTGTGGTTTTTTAAAGCTATTTTTCTCACCACAGAAGTGGGAAGGCCTTGCAGAGAAAGCAAACATATTACTTTCCTCTGGTCTGTTTGCTTCCTCTGGCTGGCACTGCAAAACTTTGCGTTCCTTAGCCACGCAAACCACGCTGACATTTCAGGCACATGTTGCCACATAGTTTGGGTTTTTCTGGGCTGAAGACCTTTGCCAGTCTCATGCCATCCATGATCTGACAAACCACTGGATAATAGATCCCACCTTTCCTCATCAGATAATGGATTATTTCAGTGTGTCCTCCTCTCTGTTCTCTGCAGAGTACACAGTGATCAATGAAAACTGCCCAGGAGCCGAGTGGAATATCATGTGTCGGGAATGCTGTGAATATGACCAAATCGAGTGCATCTGCCCAGGACAGAAAGAAAGAGTGGGCTACACCATTCCCTGCTGCAGGAATGAGGAGAACGAGTGTGACTCCTGTTTAATCCACCCAGGTATGTTTGTGGCTATGCTGTGTTCACACCAAATCTTTGACCAAGGTGTCATGGTAGACGCTGGGCAGGGCAGTGATGAACAAGCACATCTCACTGAGGCATGAGATTTTCCTGCATTTCCTCAGGAACTTCATCTGCCACTCAGCTGACAGAAGCAAGACACTTGGCAAGGTTCCCCCAAAGCAGGTAGCATCACTGGCCAAAAAACCCAACACTTCCTACTAGCAGTGTTGTCAGGATGCCTTGGGCAGGCTTGGAAGCTGCCAAAGGGTGACACTATAGCTGGCTTCACACCAGAATTGTTTTGGTGGCACTCTTGGTTGATTTGCACTCCCAAAGAAAAAAAGGAGAGACAACTTGGAAGTTCTACAAGGAAGGAGGAAAAAGAAAAGTGAAAAGTGATAAGAGGTGAGAGCAGGAGGAGCTAGGACCAGTTTAGAAGTCATCAGATTCATTTAGGCTGGGCCCAAGTGGCATCAGCACACACATTCAGACTCCTGAGAGAGGTGTTTACAGACGGAGCAATGAGATTTAGAGGTTTGGGCAAGTCAGACCAGGAGCTTGGTTCCAAATCTCAGAGTCTGAGCTGCCTAGGGCGTGGAGGTTGGGTATGGTTCCCAGAGGGAAAGCTGTCAGCACCTCCGCAGCCATTAACGTCATTGGCATTTTCTGTGGAAAAGACAGAGAGGCTGCTCCTCTTCCTGCAGGACAATCCACCTTGGCTTTCATCTAACACAGGGGCTCTCTTTTTAGGCTGCACCATCTTTGAGAACTGCAAGTCCTGTCGCAATGGCTCCTGGGGAGGGACACTTGATGACTTCTACATCAAGGGAATCTACTGTGCAGAGTGCAGAGCTGGCTGGTACGGAGGGGACTGCATGAGTAAGTGTCCTGCACGGGCAGGGAGGGATGTCAGGGACAGGGAGTGGTGGGACAGAGCCAGGGCCATGCTGTGCCTTTCCAGCTATTTCTGTACAGTGACTCTTGCAAAGGGCACAAGCAGGAGAAGGCAAACACAATCAGGCAGTAAGCAGATCTACAATTAGGAAAAAAAACTTCTCCCCCAGTGCTTGTCTGAGAGGAGTTGGACTGGGCCTCATGTCATGGTGGGTTAGAACCCTACTAAATGTCTGTTTGGGTTTGGTTTATTTTAAAACTTTAACTACCGTGACTCCGGAAATCTTCTGTAATCTGCATTTCTTGGATGCACATCATCATAGTCCCTGAGCATAAGCATAAACATTTACAGGGTCAACAGCTTTATCAAAGAGCTTACCCTCTGTCCTCCTTCAACCCCTGCCAGCCCCAAGGATACCCCAGTGTCTCCTTCTTCTGTCACACATCTTCAACCCACTTCAAGATGCCTCTAGAAAACACTGTCTTGCAACTTCTGATTATGTCACAACAATGAGTGTTTCAGGCCCTGGTAGCAGTATCTAAAGGTTTTGTTCCTGACAGTGTACAAAAGCTCCTGTTTTTTAGTTTTGCTAAGTTGTTAATCCCAATTGTCTTTTAATAATGAATTCCATCAGCTAACTGTATAGTGTTTAAGACCAGTATTTCCTTCACCAACTTCCCACCAGTGAAGATGAAGCTCTCTTTCAATTTTTATTGACTACCTCTTTGTTCATATTTCACTGGAAAGGATAAAAGCAGAATCTGCTTTCCCTACTCTGTTCTACATTGTGCTACATACATTAAGCTTCTGTCCTCTCAGTCACTGATTTTAAAGCAACAATTCAACCTGCTTTCACAACACTACTCATGACTGTTCAGGAGGTGAGAGCATATAAAATAAAATCATTGCTTCAAATAGCAGAATGTGGGGAATCAACATGTTTCAGCAACAGAGCTGAAACAACCTTGAGGCTTTGGAAGTTGATCAACTGAGTCCCCTGCCGTTTTCGGTGTGATTTCTGATAACACTTTAAAGTCCCATTTTCTCTAGGTGCATGCTCGAGCTTCTCTGGAATTTTCTTTAAAAGCAGAGCCAAGAAAGAGTCATTAACTCATCTAATTTTTCCTCCATCTGCCTGGATATATTGGCTGCCTACAGTATATTTCAGTTTATTCTTCCCACTAGTATTGAAACTTCACACAGAGGTCTATTTGGACATTTTTGCAGTACTGAAATTTTGGACAACTTTGTCTTATAACGTTTTTCTTACTGCTTGCTCTTTGAAGGGAAGCAGTGTTACACTGAGGCTGTGTTCTCTTTCACACGGTACTTGAGAGGCAGGGTTGGAAGGTTAGATAGCGCTGTTGTCTCTTCCACTCTTAAAGCGGGGACACAGAGGATAGTTCTGACCCCAGCACATCCTGAGCTCCCCTTTTGTGGCTGTCTCATTTTGGCCTTGATGGTAGGCTCAGGCATACAGAGAACGGCATGTCTGGGAAGCAGCCCATAACCATGATGGGTGCCGGGCTGCGCCTCACAGCGATGTGGCTTTGGCTCTGGAGAGTGGCCAGCAAGTAGCCTTGGAATGCCCACAGGCACTCCAAGGCCGCTGGAGCCGTGGATGTGCTAACACACCACAGTTGCGAGAGCACAAGAGGAGCCATCTCTCTTCGGTACCTGCATACGGCATCACAGCTGAAACTTTGCGGCCAGCCCTGGGTGCCTCGCCAGCGGCAGAGGGCCAAGAAATCCCAGAATTGCAAAGAAGCACCACCACGGTAATGGCGGGATGTAATCTGCCTACTTTGTCCTCTCGGGCGGCAGCGCCGGGCTCTGTCTCCCTCTCGCGGGGCCGGCGGGCGCTGCCGCGGCGCTGCGGCNNNNCCCCGCCGGCACCGGCGCCGCACGGGCGGTAGGGGGCGGCCGGGGGCCCTCAGGAGGCCGCGCCGTGAGGGCCCGGTCAGCCCGGGGGATGGGCGCCTGGAGCGGAATGCGGGGGATGCGGAGGCTCTGCGGGCAGGATCAGTGCCTGTTTGGTACTGTACGCGGCGGGGGGAGCTGTGTGGCTGGCTCTGGGTACCTCCTGGAGAACAACGAGGCCTGGCCCCCGGCAGCGCTCCAGGGGCTGAGCGCATTCACCAGCGCAGGGGGAGGCCCCGGGAGAGGTTTGTGTGAACTGCCAGCAAAAGCAGCGATGATGGAGAGCCATGGCAAGGAAGAAGCACCACGGGATGGCCCATGGGTCTGTCCGGTGACAGTAATATCCACTGTCTGAAAACCCAACAAAGGATCATTTGGTAAACATTATATAGGGTAGGCCAAAGGAGTGTTATTAGGAAATAAGTGCAATGACTAGATTTAATTGGGTGCTAGGATATTTCCTAATGGGACTTCTCTTGGATTGAATCATCATGACCCATAAGGCACATCAGGCTCTAAAGCCAGAAGAGAGCCAACACTGCAGAACCTTTCCTCTGTACGCTGTACTCCAACAGCTTTTGCCAGCCCCAAGTTGTAATGTCACTTCAAGGCACATGCTCCATCAAAGCAGGGGAGAAAGTGGTGTTTTCTAACAGCTGTTCTAAGCTCTGCTGTCCAAATGTGGACCCCGTGCCAGACAAGAGTACTTGTAGTTTTTGAAGCTTTCTGAACATTACTGTTTCACATAATACTGGTGACCAACAACCAACAGAAAGCAACAAACTGTGATAAGTGACAGCTGCCTTCCCATATCAGCCTGTTTCTGAATAGCAGAAACCTTTCTACTGTCTTTCTCCTCTGTTAATTCATCTTGACCTTTGAAGGGGCCTCACATCTAAGTTGCAGCACTCAAACAGAGGATAATGTGTTCTTACCAGAGGTCATCTCAGGACCTCTCCCTCCATCGACCCACAGGTCTCTGTGGGCTACAACTCAGAGGTCTCCTGAATTTTTTTTTATTCTCTGTTAGTAACAAGCTTTGGAGGAAATCTTACTGTGGCCCTGAAAGCTGCCTTTTTTTCAGGAACAGGAACGGAACAAGGATGTTGATACTCTGCCAAAGTGGTTTATTTTTTTGTAAATGAGGCAGAATTTGCCAGCATTTGTGTTTATGATGTAAATTATTTTTGAGGGCTTTCCAGGTCTCCTGCAGATTTAGAATAAGAAGAGAAAAGACTCCTTTTGATCAATATATGATTGAACTGTGGGTCTGGAGAGTTAACCTAACTTCTGCTAGAAGTGCTGGAGATTTAAGAGCACAGATTTGATGTGATCGCAAAGGTGCTTCGTGCAGAGAAGGGTGGGAGCAAACCTGAGAACGTTCTTTTGGATAGGGCCACTGAATGGCTCCTCTTTAGTCTCTGGACCACCTGCTTTGCTGGCCAAACCTACTTCCTCGGCGCCAGTGTTCAGAGAGTTCAGGCTGTACCAGGGCAAACAGAGAAGTGTGTTTAGTATGCCATGCATACAAGTATCTCTTTGCACCAGTTCTTTGGCTTTCCTTTGTTAAAGGCATCGAAAACTCAAAAGCCCTTCAGGACGAAAGGGAAACTTTCTTTGAGGTGGTCCAAGCCCCCTGTCAAACCCTCTGAAGATTTCTAGCAGCTTTGTCTCAGGTTGTTTTTGAGGTAGGAGCCAATGGCAGCACAAGGGCCTGTTTCTTGCTGTGGGAAGGAGCATTATCATTTTCACCACAGCAGATCCTGCTGTACTCGTTGAATCCTAATGTGGTTGCTGGGCACACTCATTAATCCTCGCCTTTTACAGAGGGAACTGAGCGAGCCACAGAAGAGGATGAAACACTCTTGAGGAACTCTTCTGAGCAGGATTTCTGTTTCCTTGGGTCCTGCTTAATTAAGGGTAACCGAGGGTAAATGAACAAAGGGTATTTCATTTGAGCAACACTTTCTTAAGAAGAAAGAGGAGGAATTGACCTGCAGTCTTCATGTTTCCCCATAGACCAGATGCAGCAGGATTGATTTCCAGACACTATGATCAATGGGAACCACAGATGCTCGGTACTTCACCAAATCAGGTCACTGTCACCCTTTCTCCCTCGGGAAGGAAGGGCCTGGAGGCGAGTGTTAAAACCCTCTGTTTCAGTAGGAAACATTCATCCTGGGTTACTGGTTAAAAGCTTAGAGTTTCTCTAGGGAAACAGACGGAAGCAGCAGAGCTTTCTGTTGGACTGAAGAGGGAAAAAGAAGTGAGAGAATTGCTGTGGAGGTCTTTTGGGTCATTCAACTTTTTGCTTATCCTCATTTGTGGTGTGTAGACTCTCCTGATTAGGTGATGCCATTAGACTGAATTGCAATTTTTGGCTTACAGATACAGCCTCATACTCCAGCAAAGCAACAGAAGGCTTACCAGGGGATGTAGCCATGTGCAAGGCTCCACTGAGAAAGATGTAGTCAGTAAGGTAGGAACTGAGAAATTAGCTCAGTCTGGTACATAGTGATTTAACTGTGCATTTTGCTAGGACGTGCATGTGCAAATCACAGTAAACTCTGCAAAAATCACTGAACAACTTTGCATCTTCCACAGAGGAAAATATCATTAGCCATATTTTATAGCTGGGGAAAAGGGAGAGGTTACTGAAGGTGAGAGAACTCTCTGGGCTAAAAATGTTCAGCATTCAAGATGAGGAATTAGGACAACTATCCCTGGACAGATTCCTAGGGACAGCTGCAGGATAGTCATGAAAAGATATTGCTCCCCCGGTACGACCTTGTCTGCTGTTTGTTCAGCTCATTGTCCTCTGATGGTTTTCTTAGATTGGGCACAAATTACTGGAGCACTTCATCTTATCCCATTGGCACTGAGGTACATTCCATAGTATGGCAAAAAACAGAACAGCACAGGCAGAGTAGAACAAGACTAGAGGAAGGATAAGAATGAACCTGAAAGAAGAGATAAGGGCTGTATATTCTATATGTGTCACACTGAGTCATCAGTGTCACACTGATGATAGAGGAGCTGTGATGTTTATATATCTTCATTGGCATGGTGGCATTAATATGCAAGGATGGTGTAGTGAATCCTGAGGACAAACTTGTCCTGTAGCAATACATCAGCTCTTTTTCCTCCCAGAGTCTCCTTATGAAGGACTAGCAACCATGATTTTGAGTGCAACAGATTTTTTCTCTCATTCTTTTGCTCACTTGAGCTAGTTCAAGTGTTCATTGTGGTTTTGTCCCTTTCCCACCAGCTTCCTCAGCTTCAGTGGTTGTAAATGTCAGCATGGGCTCCATCAAAACTGTTCTGAGCTAGAGCATCAGCCAGATGTGGAGGTGGGCTAATTAACAGAGAGGCAAAAGCTGCAAGAAATGATTTCATCGGGTTACATTGCAAACCAGGGAGAAGTAACCAACTGCAACTTTCCTGGGAGTATTCTTGGCCTAGATAGTACTCCAGTATAGTCATAACTCTTTATAACCATTTTGTGGCTGTCCCAGTATTTTATACACTGCCTTGTAATAAAGAGTGTATCTTCCTAAGCCATCCTGTCATCTCCTTCTGGTGTTATTTCTACATATATTTTCTTCAAATGTCTCTTGAAGGTTCTTCACACAATTTTTTTTCTTCTTTTTCTCCCCAGGGTGCGGGCAGGTTTTTCGGGCTTCTAGAGGTCAGATTTTGCTGGAGGGTTACCCACTGAATGCACGATGTGAATGGACTATCCACGTTCAAGCTGGATTTAACATTGAGTTAAGGTGGGTCCTGCTGACTTTTAGCCAGCTCTCTTTTCAGGTGGACATTGGGATATGTGGGTAACCAAGAGTCAAAGAGGGTCAGCAGCTGTGAGCCCTGGGGACAGTGAAGGTATAGCAACCACTTTGCATTTGGTACCACAGCTCTTTCCCCATGTCTGGCTTGTGGTGGACGGGCTCTGGACAAAGCTGTGCTTTCAATTCTCATTTAGGACAGATGGACACTGAGGGGAGTTTCTCAGGCATTGGGCACAATGTGTCTCTTTAGAGGTGTTTTCAAGACCTTGACAGCGAAGCACCCAATGTTTTCTGAACTAAGCTGTACCAGGCTGAACTCAGACATTATTTAAAGAAAACATGTGAGAACATTTTAATATGCTGTCTCATGCAAGGACAGAGTTGCCCATGAGTCCTTCCTTGCATTTAGCCTTCATTTTCCCTCTCTTTTTCTTTTTTATTCACGCTTTTCACCAACCCTATTTTCTATCAGCCCTAGTTATCCCTCTCAGCATTCCTATGCCTGGAGGATGTGATTGGTTCTCCTGCAAGTCACAGAACCACTAGGTTCTGTTAACCTAGTGGTTGTGAGCTAGGTAACTAGGTTGGAACCTAGTTATTAGGTTCCAACCTAATAATTAATTAATTAATTAATTAGGTTAATTAACTAGGTTGGAAAAGACTTTTGAAAACATCAAGTCCAACCCGTGACCTTATCAGCTAAACCATGCCACTCAGTGCCACATCCAGTCTTTTTTTAAACACCTTCAGGGATGGTGACTCCACCACCTCTCTGAGCATCCCATTCCAATGCCCCTTCACTCTTTCAGTGATTAATTTTTTCCTAATGTCTAGCCTAAACTTCCACTCACACAACCTAAGACTGTGTCCTATTGTGCTGTCATTGCTTTTCTGAGCTGTGTATGCTTAGACCTGTTAACCCTTAATAACTCAAGCTCACAGTTCCTGCCTAGTGCAGGAGAGCCTCTTGTTGGGGTAATTAATAATGTTTCCAAATGTGCACAACAGGGTGCTCACACATGCAGCAGGAAGTATGGCAGGGGATGATATTCGAAACACACTAGCTAATTTAATAAAAATAGTAGCTTAACCCTTCACATCAATATTTCACTGACTTTGGAGCCCAGGCAAAAGAACTATGCTAAATACACAAACAGTTAAAATACATTTAAACAGTTTAAATATGTTTGAAGAGAAACTTAATGGGAGGAAGAACAACAAATCAGTTAAAAAGAAGAGCTTGTGGTTTTCCCATACTAATGCACTTTTTTCAGACCTGCAAATGCAAGCCGATTGTACAGTTATGAGCTGTTATTGCCTGGATAGCATTGTGTAGAACACACAGGAAGAATGCTGTGAGGAAGAGTTTTGTGACACAACAAGAGTTCACATGACACAACTTTGCATCAGTGTCAGTCAGCATGGATTGTACCTGCCTTCTTTTTAAGAGATATTGTTGGTGAGGTGTATGATTTGCACAGCACAAGCTTAGGGAAGTGATATTTTTCTACATTTCTGAAAAGGGCTTTGTCAATTGGGAGGCTTAAAAAGTGCTTCAAGAGCTACAGGTGTCACCCTGTCTTCACTGTTGTGGGGATGGATGCGAGTGGAAATGGATCCTGTGTATGCACATAACTACTGAATGCACCTGTCTCTGGGTGAAGTGTTAACAGCCAGATGGCATCAGGCACAAGATGCAAGAAAGGGACCAAAGGTGGTTTTAACAAAGGACACCATATCGAAGAGCAGAACTTGCTTTGGTTACACTAATCTCTTTTCAAAGCAGTAGAATGGGGAGTGCTGTAGTTAACAGATGTACCAGCTCTTTGGAGAAATCAGACTTCCACTCTAGACCCTGAGGGCCACCCACACGCAGACTAGGAAGATGTGTCAGATGAGATCCGTACAGTTCACAGTATGGTTCACAGTTCACAGTTCAACTTTGCTGTTACAGAAGATGGAAAACTTTAACACAAGAGTGCCTTTCTGTTTCTCCCTATGTCCATCCTTCCTGCAATCTAATAAACATAATACTAGATATCACTTTGATGTGAAATAATGTTACATTTGAACTGTGAAAGTCTCCTAGATGGAAGCCTGAACTACCAAACTTCTGTTGTCAGCATCTAATTTATTTGAGCTGGGTAATGTTGGAGAATCCTAAAGCCCTTTGCCTAGCCTGATGATGAGCCTAATGTCTGAATGCCTAGAAATCTCACCAGGGACATGGCACTCCCAGGGAAAGATCAGGAGTTCTCCTGAATGTCCACACTTAACCCTGCCACCCTGCAAGTCCTGCAGGAGGCAAGGAGGAAACCTTTCTGGCAAAGATGGAGCAGGAGGTCCTCACAGAAGGTAACTCTGTAGTGTGTTCTGAGTCAGTAGATGTCTTCAAGGTACACCACCTCAGAGTTGTCCATTGAGGTACTTCAGCAGTTAGATATTGTGGAAAACATGCACATTTAAACTAAAACTTCACCTTTAGGCTACTCCTAAAGTAGGCAGGTTCACCTAAGCTAACCAACAGAGCCTGCCTTCTGGGTGTGCCATCCACATTTTCTTCACTGTATTTTCATATAAACGTGCTGATCCCCTCTGTGGGTGGTAACAGCTTAGAGCTGTAATGCACAGCCAACACTGTGCTGAATCAGCCCACTTGCCAACAAAAGAGCTCCTTTTTCATTCTCTCTGTGCACAAATCCTGTTTGCTGCCACCCTGGCTTGCAAGGGCAGGGATGGGGACAGCGTAATACAGAATGCGAACAAAGTGGTTGTCTTTGCTCACATAGGGCAGGAAGAATAAAACTCCCAGGAGCACAGATAAATCTTCCCTTGCTTTAAGCTGTGCCATGCAGTCCTTCAGGGGTTGGCTCAGGAGAGCTGTTTTGATAAATAGTGTCCATATTGTGGTGGTAGTTTGTTTTCTCTGCTTTTTTTTTGTCAGTCGTGGGTTTTTTTTTGGGTTGTGCTGTATAGGCTCCCTCAGCCTGAGTCACGTCAAGGATGTCCTCTCACAGTGGAAGTAGCTCACAACTTTCAATTATTTTCTTTAGTGCCTTAGCAGAGATGCAGTTTTAATATGTCCTTTGGCTAGAAGCTTTCCTCAGAGGGATTGGCCAATATGTGCCCACTGCAGCCACTGATGAAATCAAGACAATACTTTTCATTCAATTTTGTATCTGATGACCTGTAGCACAAAATGAGCATGCTTACTTTTATAATATCCAAGAGAATTATGATATAATTACACTTTCACTGGTGAGGAAACTGAGGTCTGTTGACTTGTGTGTACCTGTGGTTTAAACAGACACAGTATGTAAAGGGTCCTGTCAGCTGGGCCGTAGCCAAGAGTTTTTTTAAAGCTTTGGCAGGTTTCCTGACCTGCCAATTCTGAGTCTTAATCACAGGATCCCATGTCGTCAGTACAGTGTATATCTGCTTCCTTGCCAAGTTAAATAAAATGCAAGTCAGAACCCCTATGCCTTTCACATTTTCCACTCTGTTTTCATAATTTTTTAAAACAGAGAAAGCAAACAATTAAAACCAGTATTCTGTGTATGGTTCTTTCATTCTCTGTGCATATATCTTGATATTCTTTGTTCAGGGACACACATCAAGACACAGTTTACCTTTACATCTATAAATAATACTGCTCCCAGTGCATGGTGGGTATTCCAGACATTTTCCTTCTGTACTTGAACACATACTTAATTTTAATCAGAAACGTACCCGTTCAGAAAACCAGAAAGTATTTTTAGGATTGGGTCAGGATAAACTGTAGCCTGATAAGTGTGACAAAGATGAATGGGTTAATTTGTATTGCTCTGTAAGTTCCACAAGGGTAGATCCCTAGGGTATGTTTCACCAGTGAAAGAATGTTTTGAAAATGTAGTGTATAACCTGATATGTGTGAGGATGTCTCTGACAGACCTGACAGAACTAGAATTCAACTCATGCATTTTATACAAAGCAGAGTTGAATTATCTCTCTCTAATGCATATTAAAAGCAGATTTTTTTTCTTCTGCATTCCATCAGATGATTTAAAAATATGAGGGGCTCTGCTCCATTGGTGCAGCTTCCTACAACTGCTTAGTCATTTCTCTCTAGGTAGTGTATTCCTGATGTTCAAAAATCAGCCATATGACCTGAACAAAGGTGACTGAGTGAAGAGGCCTCTTAAGTCAGGTCATGAGTTGTCAAAGGAAGGTGAAGGAACATGGAGGCCTCCTTAACATGGACACCTGAGTCTCAAGATGAGAAGAGTATGAAACAGGCTCCAGAATTCTCTTCCCTTCAGGATGTGAGGTCCAGGAGCAGATCCAAAATTTGTTCCACCTCTTTGGTGTGAAAATGCACACCAAATGGTCTTTGCAAACCACTAGGCCCACACTGGAATAGGCAATGTGGGAGATACAGCCTAATCCTAAATACACATCTGCAATGTTAGGAGTCTTCAGGAAGATTGAGTACATCATGAGTTTCATTTATAAAATATCCTGCTGAGCAGTGAGCAGCGTGGCCTCTCCCAGGCCCATTTCTTCTCCTTTTTCTGCTGTACAAAGGCTGAGCCCAGCCCCCTGACCATTGCACATTCTCCAGAGGCACTTGCTGTTGCTTCTTCTGTTCTTGTTCATATTCTGGTGGGGTGCTTTGGCTCTGTGCCCGCCTGAATTCCAATGGCAGCATATAGCATGGCTGTTAATGAACAAAAGCCTTGCACAGTGGCTGGATCGAAGCTGGGAAAGGACAGACATTGTGGGAAAAGGCTTTAAGTATTTCCCTTCTGCACTAATTCCTGTGCCTTATTTCTGCTCTCAAAAGATGGGCCAGTGCCACACATTGGGGATTTACTACCATTTTGCTTTCTAATGCAAAATGTGCTGTAGTATTTTGATTCTGTTTCTGTGGCTGTTTCTGCTTCTGTTACATCCCCAAGCTTTCCTTGTACTCCTAATTGCTGACTTCTGAATATCACAATGTAAACAGCTTTTAAACCCTGTTATTTTATACTGTAACTTTCAGTACTTAGAACTTTATTTAGGGCAAATAGAACAATTTTTAGCAAACAATGACAGTAGAAATATGCCCCCTGCAGTGCCTGACCCTGGATGAAAGCTCTGACATTGTATTATGGCTAGGGACCTGATGCACGTGTATAGACTGTATGACTTCAATTTAGACTTTACTGTTCTGACACTTGAATGTTCTCATGGAGCAACTGTATAGAGTTGAGCCGGCTTCTAGGCATCATGATGCAAAAATTGAGATGAGTGAGGGATCTTTGTATGGTTAGGGACTTGTTGATTCACTGAGGGGGGTAGGTCCTAAATACCTAAATGCCCAGATAAATAGTACTCAGAGTACACAGGTAAGCAGTCTGACTGTTTGTCCTTGTTCCCCAAGATTTTCCATGCTGAGCCTGGAGTTTGACTATATGTGCCAGTATGACTATGTGGAGATTCGTGATGGGGACAATTTGGACAGTCGAATAATAAAGAAATTCTGTGGAAATGAGAGGCCACCTCCCATCCGAAGCACTGGGTCTTCACTCCATGTCCTCTTCCAGTCTGATGGATCCAAGAACTTTGATGGATTTCATGCTGTCTTTGAAGAAATTACAGGTAACATAATCTAAAAGTGGAACATGCCACTCATTCTCATTAATTCAATTTCACTAATCTCTTTCCCTGTTTTGCTTCATTAAAAACTTTCATGCTGTGTTGCCAACAGCAACTTACATAAAGTCAGTGTGGGGAAGATTCAAAACTGTCAGATGGCATGTGAATGTGAGGCTCTTCTAAAAAAGACTGAATTTCTTCTACTTGCGTGAAGAACAAGCACATCAGCCAGCAGAGAAAAGCTGCTGTTTTGTGTGACTTTTCTGTTTGAATCGAAGAATTGAGAGCACAGAGGAGGTAGAGGAAGGGGCATGTGTATCTGCAGTGGCAGAATCGTTTAATGCTGTATGCAGGAGCAGAGTCATTGTCTCAAGCAGCAAAAACCTGATACAAAGTCTCATAGATAGCTCAGTGAAAATACCCTGACAGAACTCTTGTGTTGGGTCACGTCCCATTAGGAATTAAAAAAAAAAAACAACCAACCAAGACCAAAACAAACAAAAAAATCCCCAAGTGTGTACAAAGAACGAATTATTTTCTTTAAGAAAAAAAATGAAGAGGCGTTTCCCATTCTGTGATGATCTCAGTGTTGCAAATGACAGAAGCGGGGCTCCAGAATTACTGGTTTTGTTACTACTCAGTGCTTCAGTCCCCTACCTTGCTTTCCACCGTTTCAAAATAGCACTGAAAGTGTAGCTGGCTTGTCATTTTGCCATTGGATTTGCAGCAGCCTCCATGCTCATCCTGGATCTTCCTTGTTTAGCTATGTAAGTAATTTTGGTCAAATCTATCTACAGAATTCCTGGCACAGAAGGCTAATCAGGCTGTGCTGCTTTGCCATAGATAAACCCTGCAGGATCTATGACTCACCATAACTTGCCTTCTGTACACCCCGGTGACCCACATTTCATGAGGTCATCCAGGGTATATCTGGCTCAGGAAATTTAGTTAATTTATATAACCCTTATATAAGTACACAAACCTAGCTCTTAACAATGATCAGACATGTATCTAGCAATGTGAAATATTCATACTTCCTGATGTACACCTATGCCATTTCTCAGCCTGCCCTGTTCTTCAAATGTCACCTTTAGTACCTGTTAGCAGGAGCAGTTAGCTATTGATAGTTTGCCTGGGCTTACAGCAGGAGAGGTGATATAGAACAAATGAGTGTAGCATGAGCTATGTTGCATAAGGGCTGCCTACACTCAGGGAACTAACATTTTCCATATGGTGCAAGCTGAATTGGTTCTGTTTTCTCTGCCCAGCAGGGAACACTCGGTATTTGAATATTGTTGAGCACTTTATTTCCGCCCCATTTTGAGTGGTAATTATTCTGAGGCTGTGAGGCTGCAAGTGTGGTAATCCACACAGAGTACATTGTAAAGGGCTTCTCAGAGTTTGTGAGGAGCTCTATTTGTGCACTTTATTATGAGGCTGTTCTGGTCTAATGTGTAGTGCAGTGAAAGGCTTTTCAAACACTCCCAGTGTCTTTTTATGTGAAGCACTAACCTGGCCAGCAGGACCATTTAAGGGAAGAATAGAGTGTGCATGGGGCAGCATAGAATTGAAAGTGGGGGCAGCACAGGATCGAAAGCTCTGGCAGCACATTGAAAACTGAAACATTTGCCCTGAAATTTCCCTCTGTGCACAGCACTGGGGAAGAGCCAAGATCCCCAGAACAGATTTCACAGGGCTTACTAAAGCAATTCTCTATGCTGCAGGTGAGAGCAGCAGCAATAGAGGTTCTTACAGGATGTGGACTGAGACATGAAGGTGATCTGGTGTCCCCCAGCACCTTAGTGGTGTAGTGGAAAAGACTGAAGAAGTATGTCAAAAGTGAATTCCTTCTTTTTCTGCCTCCTCTTCCTGTGAGCTCTGTACTGGCTTAGAAGCCATGGTTTGCTGAAGCAGAGGCACTGACTGCACAGAGATCACTGATTCAGATTCCAGAAAGGTCTTGGTTGATACAAAATAAGCTGCAAAGCCTATATCTCCTTTAGGAAAGGTCACTGTGTGTAGTTATTAAAGGATGAAACCACACAACCTGCTGTGCTGCCTAGTCTGGAAGCAGGTGCTAGGTCCCATCCCATGCCAAGTGTGAAATGGGAACCAGTAATTGGCATGAGTGACTAGAAGTCACTCAACAGAATTCAGATGAGAAGCATGGGAGGCCAGATGGGGAGCTATCGGAGTCTCTTAAGGATTAGACATATGCTGGATCCAGTTAGATGAAAGCCAGTTACTGACTTTCAATAATGCTTTCCTTTCTGTACATCCAAGCTAGTGGACATAACATAGTGGCTTTAAACGTTTGTAGTATTGTCCCTTGTTGTTTGACTTAAGCCAGGAAATCAAGACTCCGTAAAACAGAAAAAATATTTAGTGGTTTTTAGTATCAGGCATTTTCAAGGATAGCATCTTGTTCACTTGACTTGCTTACTTTTCCAGAATCTGGAGACAAAGCTGGGACAAAGACAAAGGTAAAAGTTCACTAGCTTTAACCAGTGACAACAAAATAGCAGTCTGTAAGGAGTCTTCTACATCTCCTTCCCTTTCTCAGTGATATTTTACATTAGTTGTATACAGTACAATTGCCACATATGTATTTTCTTTTAACGAATGAATTACTGTCCTTATTCAGGCCTTAATCTTCAATGAGACATGGAAGATATTCATTGCCTGGCCATGTATAACTTGCTCTTACATCACCACATGAATCCTCCAGAGAAATCCATATGTGGCATCTATATATTTCTTACTGCCTGCCATCTGGATAATAAGAAACTTCTCTGAGAGAAGCTGCTCCGAGGTCGGTCCATATGGTGGCAGTGACAGATCCTGGCACATGGGGGCTTTTCCTGAGGTGGGAGACACCTGAGCAGCTTGTGGGAGGTGCTGAGGAGATCTGCACAGTGCCAGAACAAGCACTTCTCTGTA
The DNA here is from genome assembly GCA_013400575.1 of Peucedramus taeniatus. NCBI lineage: Eukaryota > Metazoa > Chordata > Aves > Passeriformes > Fringillidae > Peucedramus > Peucedramus taeniatus. The sequence continues at coordinate 168,896 of WBNO01007140.1, read as the reverse complement.
CCTTCATGCCTTCCAGAGCAGCCAGGGTGCAGCCAGGGTGTGTGGCAGCTCATGGTACCTTGGGAGCGCAGGGAGGGCAAGGTCCTGCTCTACCTCAAGCTGAGTCCAGGCAGGAGTCAACACCCCCTGGGAGGGAGCACAGCCAGGGTGTCCCCTCGGCAGGAGCCATGTCCTCTGCATGCACCAGGAAGGAGGTGATGACCTAGGCAGGGCTGCCACATAAACATGGACCCATTCAGGTCTGGCTGCAGGGAGGGCCAGAGCCTGTCTCTTTTGACTCAGTCCTCGCTGGCAACCTCTCTTCCTGCACTCCTCGAGCAAAGGGACTGCAAGGCAAGGACTGGGGCAGCAATGTCCTTCCCACCGTAAGAGATGATCAGTGTTGATCCTGAGGAACCTCAACATACATGTGTCTATGGGACCTGATGACGTACACCCCAAAGTCCTGAGGGAATTGGCTGATGTAGTTGCCAAGTCACTTTTCATGATATTTGAAAAGTCGTGGCAGTTAGGTGAAGTCCCTGGTAACTGGAAAACCGATAAAAATGCACCCATTTTTAAAAAGGGATAGAAAGGAGGACCACAGAAACTACTGACCTGTCAGCCTCACCTCTGTGCCTGGGAAGTTCATGGAACAGATCCTCCTAAAAGCTGTGATAAGGCACATGGAGGACAGGGAGGTCATTCAGCACAGCCAGAACAGCTTCACCAAGGGCAAGTCCTGCCTGACCAATCTAGTGGCTTTCTACAGTGGAGGGATTACACCACTGCACAAGGGAAGGGCTACAGATGTCATGTCTATGGACTTTCATAAGGCCTTTGGGCATGGCCACAACATCCTTCTGGCTAAACTGGAGAGAGATGGGTTTGATATGTGTACTGTTTGGTGGATGAGCAATTGATTGGATGGTCAGATCTAGAGGGTGGGGGTCAACAGCTCAGTGCCCCAGTGGACATCAGTGACAAGTGGTGTCCCTCAGGGGGACATATTGTGGTAGGGATTTTGTGTGATAACACACAAATGTGTTAGTGATTGCTAAGTAGTGCTTACTCTAAATCAAGGACTTTTCAGTTTCTCTTGCTCTGCCAGTGAGGAGTTGCACAAGAAGCTGGGAAGGAGCATGGCCAGAGCAGCTGATCCAAACTGGCCAAAGGGATATGCCATACCACAGAATATCATGCTCATCATATAAACTTGGGGGAGTTGGTTGGGAGCATGGTTTGCTGTTTGGGGAGGGGCTGGGTTTCAGTCAGTGGTGTGGTGAACAATTGTGTTGAAGATAGTTTTCTTCTCTCCAGCATTATTTCTCTCTCTCTTTCCCCTTCAATGTTAACTATTATTCCTATTATTATTATTATTATCATGATAATCATGTTTTATTTCATTTATTAAACTGTTTATATCTCAGCTGATGAGGTTTACTTTTTCTTTCTCAGTTCTTGTCCCCACCAGAGGTGGTGGGGTGGATGAGTGGCTGCATGGTACTTAGCTGCCAGCTGGGGCTAAACCACAATAGTTCTATTGACTTATCTCCTCTCAGAGCAGGCACCAAAAAATGTGTGTGTGTTATTACACAATGGAATTTGCTGGTAATTAATGCACAGTTACACATTCTGATATTAAGTTATGCTGGTGTATACAGTTTGATGTGTATCACTGTTGGATTGTTGCATGCAAGAGTTTCCCAGAGACAAAGCAACTCCCAAAATCTAAAACAAGAACTGAGACAAAAAAACTCCACAAAAACCATGGATCCCAGAACTTATCCCTAAACTCTGGGTTGAGTGGCAGGAAAAATGTCGGTTGCTTCTTTAATTTAGTCTAAGCTCTAAACATTCATTGAAGTAAATTATTTTTGTTCCATAAATCTTTCTCACCACTTGACTGGAGTTAAAGGAAAACAGTATAAGTAATGTGTTTTGGGAAAAGAACTGCTTATCCCTATTAGATCCCTCCTCTAGTAAGTTAGGGCAGAAGACTTTTTGACGTGCATCAGGCCTTTTACTGTGTATTTCTAACTTCTAACCAAAATATGTAATTTACCCCAAGACACAACCACCATGAGGAAAAACAGATAGGTTCCCCATCCTATGAGAGACCATGAGCATTCTTGCTTTTCTTTTCAGCTTGTTCTTCGTCTCCATGTCTTCATGATGGGACGTGTATTCTGGACAAAAGCAGCACCTACAAGTGTGCCTGTCTGGCTGGCTATACAGGGAGTCGCTGTGAAAACTGTGAGTACAGGCACTGTGTGCATGACCAGCCTCCAGGGCTCTCACTGATGCATTAATTGTAAGAAGTGCTGTTGGTATGTAGGTTTGGTCAGTCACTGAGCCAGAGAATGCACTGAGTTTCTTGTGGCATTTTTTAAGACATGTTTCTTGCAGTTCATGAAGATTTCCACTCAGTCATTCTGGAGCTTTATGTCAATGTGTGAAAAGGTGAAACAGACTTGGAACTGGGAAATTGCACACAAGAAGTCTTTGTAATGGATTATCCTTATCAGACAGAGGTATCCCTGCCTGCTGCTTTCCACTATGTGCATCAGCTGTTCTCTACTGAAAACACACACCCCAGCTGAGCCCTGTGTTTAATGCTCTAGACTGAGTTAGTCATAGGAAATTCATCTTTCCTCACAGTCACCTGGAAAGTAGAATTCTGGCACCATGAATGAAAGAGACTTGGGATCAAAACGAATGAAAAAGGGTAGATTCTATTCATATCTGTACCTATAGTCATACACCTGTTTTTGTTCTGACAAGTGAATTGTAAAATAACTGGATTCAAATAAATTGTTCCAGTGATTCACTTCATGCATGAGAGAATCTTCCTTTAACAGGGCTCAAAAGAGCATGAGGGAGTAAGAATTTTGCAATATATGCCATGATAAAAGCTGTATCATTTATACTAGCTGAAAGAAGCATTCTGCAATACTTAAAGTCACTGAGTTAGAGCTGATCCTGGAAGATTTCACTGATAGGGGTGAAATCCACTTGGGATCATATTTGGCCCAAAACAGAAAGCATGGCTTACTCTATCCTGCTGTGGCATTCCTCTGGCCATAAGGCACACAATGCCTTGCTTGCTAACAGAGTTTTCATGTCAGAGGAACCAATACACACCAAACTTTGTTTCAAAATCTTTCACCTACATATGCCATTGTTAGGAGTGGATTTATCTCCTGGATTTTTTTTATTTCATCAAGGGAGTTAAATCATAGTGGCATAATACCTCCTTTAGTGAATAATTTTGAGATAAAAGACCTTTCAATTTCTACAGATCCAGAAGTAGCTCAGATGTGAGGAGAGATCGTTTCATATTTTCCATAAACCTGAAAAAAAATGTTTCTGAAGAGATTGCACAGATTCCTGGTATGTTTTCTGTAGGGAAGAGGTTGCTAAAAATTGGAAGTTCCTGACCTCAGGACTAAGAGTGTCTGGCTCTTCTGCTAACAGCCTCTTTCCTGTGAGTAGTTGTTTAGCAGGTCATTTAGGGACTGGAAACTCCTGAGCTCTTTGCAACTGCTCACAAGATTAGTTCTGCTCCTGTTGAGTGAGGGAAAAAAAAAAAAAAGAAAAGATTCCTGTCTGATTCAGAACCAACCAAAATTTCAAATAATTACATTTCCAGTAAACCTCAACCCTAGTTTTGGCAGGCTCTACAGTACAGGCAAGGCAAGGAATGAAGCTTATATTCTTTTACGGACTTTCTTTTGTAATTCCAGTGTAGAAACTTCACCCATGCAACCCACAGAGCAAACAACAGGAGAGATAGTTGAAAAACAATAGGATGAGATTTCTGTCACATTTCTGTAAGCAATATAAGGTACAGGTACTAACTGGATGAAAGAGAGGAGGCACTTAAACATATATAGAGTAAGATTTTAACTTGATGGGAATCTTGTAGTTTGATTTGTGAAAGAACAGTTTTGGTGGATAAAATTCTGTTACTTTATGATGTTTGTGGCTGCATGTTTGCCTTTTGCTCATGCTAGGCATAATATTGTTTTTCAGCACCTATATTGCTGCCTTCTATGTGAATAGCAAGCCTCACAGTTGGAAAACATCATGGCAAATCTTTTTTCTCTCTGACTTCAAGTAATTTTTTTTTTCTCAAGATATTTCCTTCAGTTTTGCCAAAATGCATTCTAAGTATTTTCCAATGTATGGGGAGAAAAGTCAGAAAATTAAGGTTTGATTTGTTTTTTTAAGAACAAAAGGAAGAACTGGGAAAAATATCTATGGCTGTAATTCTTTAAAAATTAGTTGTAGTTTCCTGAACAGCCTTTTAGTTTAAATGTTAAAGAGAGATTGCGTCTTCCTCAAAATCATTATTTTTATTAGGTCTTTCAGCAGAAGTGCTGTCTTGTGAGGTAGAGCCAAGGGAAATAAATTTATTTATGCAGAAAACTGTCATAAAATAGTCACTTTTGGAGTATTGAATATGACTTTGGACACTAAATGACTAACTTTTTTCAGTCAGGTCTTCCTGAAGTCAGGTGCAATCCCATTAAAGTTAATGGATGAAGAATAGGTATAAGAGAGAAGAAAATTAGAACCCCTTAATGTTAAGTGCATGTAGAAGTTCTGAGGTGGTGCAACAGAAGGTACTCAGAGAGATATGAGGGTTTTAGAGAAATCCAGGGGGCATAGTTCAGATAAAGAGAGACTGTGGGATTATTCGTTGAGGAATAAGTTAAGGTCAAATTAAACAAATTTAGCAGTGAGTATTTCATGAGAGAATCAGAATTTTTTTTAGTCCCTTATCATCCCAATGCAGCTTTATCTTTTTGTCTGTTACCAACTTTAATTTTAAATCACTATTGAAATGATGGAAATCACCTTAATGAGATAAACCACAGGGAACCTATTGTTTCCTCTGTTAAATTAAATTCCATCTATTTAGCAGGATGATCAACACTGGTCAAGCTGCTTTCCTGGGGTCATATTTAACCCTAATTGCTTTGTCACTTACAATTTGCAATATTAATAAAATAATCCAAGGTACAGGTTACTTACAACTAGCAGTCTCTTATCTTCTACTATAGCAGCCAAGAAATTAACATTTTGTTTACAATTTGAAAGGCTAATATAGTGATTTAAAGGTTTCAACAGCAGGGAGTAAAACGTAGGCATTTATCTTTCTGACAGCTGCTAATATATTTCAGTCAGTCCTGTTTCAGGGCAAGAAATATTTTATATAAATATGTCTGATTTCACTCCTGAGACTGTTAAAAAAAACTACATGAAATTGTTAAACAAATGCTAACCTTCTATCTTCTGACCCAAAACACAATAAACACAAATCTCAAGGATAGCAAAAAATACCTTCTTAAAGTAAACATGTTTTGCTATCATGATACAGTAGGTAGAGAAAACTAACTCCTGTTTTAAATGCTTGGGCTTCTTTCTGACCTTAAAGTGAATTTGCAGTATACCTACATACCCCTCCCAGTGACCCCTTAGCCGTGCTGATATGATTGAGAGTGAACTCAGGCTTTTCTCTTTGACCTTTGTATATTCTGATGCTGTCAGAGGCATTAGGAACCCACAGAATCAAATAATCTTGTTCTCCTAGCGTGCAAATACACTGAGACAAACGAGCAACTTCATCAAAAGATGCAGGGGAAAAGTAAGAAGCTGACTAGTGCACAGCCTGCCTGCTAAAAGCCATCCACTCCAGTGTCGGACTGTCCATGACTCTGTGCAGTGTGACAACTACTTGTTCAACTCAAACTAAGAAAGGTCTTTTCCAAAGTCTCCCTGTTGAGTTTGCCTGCTGAGGATGCAGCTGTAGAGACAGTAGTGCTGGTACCCCATAGCAAATGCTCTTGCCCTCTGCTTGTCCTCCTCCTAGGACAGGCTGTTCTGACTCAAGAGTCCTTCCAGGGCTTGCTGGCCCCGAAGCAAGAGACCTTGACCTCATCCTGCCCAGAAATTTCCTGTTACCTTTATTTCAAACAAAGCCAGGCAAACTGGAGTTCCTACGCAAATAAGAAGAGCTTCACTGAATGGGGAATTCAGGGCTGAGATCTGATTTCCATTTTTATTCTGTTTCTTGCTCCTGTCTGCCAAGTAGGAGAGGTTTGTTCTGCATCCTAATGAAGAGTCTAATCCAACTGACAAAACTCTATAAACTAACTGCTTGCTGTAGCCTTTGATGTTGCTAGGGCTGGCATTACTGTGTGCCAACAGGCCTCTGAATATAGCTTTCAGGCCTTTCCCCACTGCTGATATAACCCACTTCCATCTCTTTTGACCCCAAACATCTGTGACTTGGGCTGATTCTTAGGGATGCACTCATCCTATCAGAGTGACTGGTGTCTAAAATAGGGAGGAAGCATTAACATCCCACCAACCACACCTCACCCCCTGTTCTGCTGTGGGAGAAAGGAGCCCAGCTGTCAGTGCTTGGCAGAGCTAGACAGAGTTTGAAACCCAGCAGAGCTTAGGATGAGGCACTGGGGACAGGCTCTGGGCATTCAACCTAGTTCTCTTACCTAACCTTGGATATGTAATACAGAGTTTTCTAATAGCGTGCTTGGAGGGTTGTTTTTTATTTTGTGAGAAAGATTCTCAGTAATAGATATCAAGGAGTACCATAATCACTGTGTAAGTGTATAATTACATTGTATCAGTGTATAATCATTGTGCCATTTGCAGCTCACGTGTGTTACGCCTTACCTACATTGCATGATTACAATGGAGAACTTCAGGTGTAATCAAATAAATGCCCCTGAGTCCTTTCAACATTGTCCTGGAAATCAGTCCTATTCTAGCTAGGGAAAATGTTCCAAACAGAAATATGACTCCTATTTTCCCTGCTCCTGGGACTACCACTGCATCTAATTTTTTTGGGTTTTGTTTGGGTTTTTTTGGTTGGTTGGGGTTTTTTTTTTTGGTGGGTTGTTTTTTTTTGTTGTTGTTGTTTGGGGGTTTTTTT